>CABHPQ010165613.1:0-49044 GCA_902168405.1 Peromyscus aztecus | reverse complement strand
CCATCTTTGACCTACAGGCCTAGCATATCTGACAGAATTTTTCCAAAAGCAGAAAAGTTTGAAGGACTGTCCTACCTTGTCTTTGCAAAGTTTGGTAGTCGCTTTTCTTTCTGTCGTGCTAGTCCAGATTGGACAGTGTACTTACTGTCAGCAGTTGAGGCAAGGGAAGTTTCTTATCTAATAGGCCAGTTTTGTCGAAAAGAAAATAAACTCCCTATGGAGTGTCTCTGGTGACTATCATCCTCTAGGGAGTAGATTGGTGCTGAAAGCTAGGGGCAGTCATGTCTCACTGTCATGAAAACCTTGGGTTATTAAAGTATTTTAAATGCTGAATTTTTTTCCAAAACGTCACATCATGTTACAACGATACTGGATATTAGTTGGCACTCTTGTGGTGGTGACAAATCACTAGACAAAAGCAGCTCAAGGACAGAGAGACTCACTAGCTGCTGATGTTGTCCATAATGACCAGGGATCATCAGCATGAGAGTTTGGTCTGTGTTGATGGCGAGTGTTAGGAGTAGGTTATTCACATTTTGGGAGGATATGGAAGCAAAAAGCTTAGACGAGAACAGAAGCTTCCCATTTCTGCTCACTAAGCCACTATTGAAAAACTTAATAAGCTCAGGTAAAATGTGTTCATAACCGTGAGTCTGCAAAGGACATTTCCTGTTCAGATCATCACATATTACTTTCATTTTCTTGAGGCTATCCCTAGATGGTTAAATGCTACATTCATTAATTATTAGAAAAGTATGTTGCATCTAATGAATCAAGATAACCAACGTATCTTGATGTCTTCATTATAGACAAATATTTTGGAGAAAAACAAGGTATAATTTTTCTAACTTTTCTCCTATTTTCCTATGTGTGTGCAACATACTGCACGTGTGTGGGTACAATTTGAATACAAATGTGGGGGCCGAAGGTTGATGTCTGGAATCACGTTCAATCATTATTCTGCTTTAGTCATTGAAACAGGACCTCTCAATCAGGCCCAGGGCTCATCAATAAAGCTTCTTTTGCTAGCTCACTTGTTATGGTGATCCCTGTCTCCAGTACACACACCCCTGTAATTATAATCAGACCTCTATACTCACCTGGCATGAATGTGGGTTTGTGAGGTTTTAAATCCAAACTTTATGCTTGTTAGATAAGTACTTTAACTAATGAGCCATCTCCACAGTCCCTTTTTGGTTATTGCATGATTAATTTTATATTTACCAAATGTATACATGTTAATTTTAGAGTTCAGAGATTTTTAAAATTAATTATAGAATATTTACTCAGTTTGAAACTGAGTAAAAAGAATGTACTTATTGATATTACTCTCAACTTAATTCAAACACAGTGTTTTATGTAGATTCAATTTGATTCTCTATTTCTATGCTACTGACTCTCAGCATTTGTCTTGATGTTGCCAGAGGTCTTTTTATGACATTCATCTTAAAATAATCAAAAGCAAAATAAATTTGTGAGTCTAAAGAACATATGCAATGATTTATTAAATAGAAACTTCTAATAATTATAAAATTATTTTGTGCTTGGCAGCGGTGGCGCACGCCTTTAATCCCAGCACTCGGGAGGCAGAGCCAGGTGGATCTCTGTGAGTTCGAGGCCAGCCTGGTCTACAGAGTGAGATCCAGGACAGGCACCAAAACTACACAGAGAAACCCTGTCTTGAAAAACCAAAAAAAAAATTGCATTTATTTGTTAATTTTAAGTAATCTTTGTTGAATAAAAAAATATATCACATGTTCCCTATGTTTTATTTAATAGCTATGATTCTCATTTTCACTTGAATGTGACAGCCATTTGATATGTAGAGAGTGAGTATTTAAAATTTATCTTTGCAGAAAATCATTTTCAGAATATTATTTCACACATCTGCCTACCTGTTTCTTTTAGGCTAAACAAGAAAGGGGAATTGTAAGCTTCAGAATCTTGGAAGGAAATAGTGTGTCTAACTGTAAACAGGCTGCCTTGTGGGTGTTTGTTAAAAACACTACTATCCTTTTTGGAAATAAATATTAAAACTGACACTGTTTTAAGTAAAAGATTTGCCATATTCCTGGGTTCCTCAAAAAAAGACACTGCTGTTTTAAGTATTTCTTTTGTATTTTGGGGGGATTTTTAACATTGTTACTTTATTTCCCAATTGTTTCCTCCAATTCTTTTCATATATCACCTTGTTACTCTGTTTAAAATTAATGGCCTCTTTGTTCATTAATTGGTCCACACATACCCGTGTGTGTGTGTGTGTGTGTGTGTGTGTGTGTGTGTGTTTGTAGTTATTTGTGTAGGGTTGAGGTCTTGCTGTTTTCCACTGCCCACTTTACCATATGTATTGGTGTTGTCCTTGTTCAGCTGAATTTTAGGCAATCATATTGGTAACCCTTATGGGTGTAGCTTCTGCCATTAGTAGGAGACACAGTCTCTCAGCAAGCTCCCTGTTTCTGTCTCTTACAATCTTAAATCCCTTTTCCAAAATGATCCCCGAGTTTAGGGGCAGAGTTGTAGTGTAGATGCATCCACTGAGACTGAACTCCACAGCTCTGTATTTTGATTGTGTGTGGTTCTATAAAATAGACTCCATCAATTACAGAGAAAAGTGTACTTGATAAAGGGTGAAGAATGTTGCAAGGACAAATGTTTAGACTGTTGTTAGGGATTATGCTGGTTTAGGAAAGTCGTGGTAGTAGGTTCTTCTCTGAGATCCATGACTTCTCTATCTTTGGACAGTTGGTGGTTGGGTTTTCAGTGCCAGCCATGATACCACTCTTGTTGAGTTGTCCTCAAGTCCAATTACAGAGCTGTTGGTTAGCGCCAAGGCTTCTTGCTACTCTTGTACCCTTAGGGCTATCCTGCAGTGCTGAAGTTTTTTGTGGTTTATAGGCAACACGGCTGAGTAGAGCTATTGATTGCATCTTTCCTTTGGAAGACTGCCGTTGCCTTCCGGTACCCTGACAGCTAAACCTTGGAGAAGAGGCTTTCAGGTCAGTCCTGGCTCAGAGCATCTGGGTCATGTGCCTGAAGTGTATGGTATCTTCATTTTCCTGTGATGGTAGCCAAAGGCAATAGCATTAGCCTGCAATGTTTTAGGTGTCTCTTGAGCAACCCTAACTAATAACTGAAAATACTGCTTCTCATGACCTGTGTTTTTTTGTTAAATAGTCCTTAGCTCTTGTGGGGAACATTGTCAGCTCAGATGAGAAAATGTCATTTAAACTATATAAGTATATTTATGCACTGACTTACCTGTATTATAGATATTTTAGGTATATTGTTAATAATATGGTTTGTTATGACTTTTTCAGACAACCTTGCTAATTTTTTAATCTTCATTTTGTATTTATCTCCCTCCTGCCTTCCCTCTTTAGAGGCCCTTCTTTGTTGTTGTTGTTGTTGTTTTGGGTTTTTGGTTTTTAGAGACAGGGTTTCTCCGTGTAGTTTTGGTACTTGTCCTGGAACTTTCTCTATAGACCAGGCTGGCCTCGAACTCACAGAGATCTGCCTGGCTCTGTCTATCAAGTACTGGGATTAAAGGCGTGCGCCACTGCCACCCAGCTAGAGGCCCTTCTTTTTCCTCTTGGATCAGTTGCACCTTACTATTTCCTCTCTCTACGCTACTCTACCCCACACCCTGGCAATTGACTTTGGTTGTTTGGTTGGTTTTTGGTTTTGTTTGTTTGATTGTTTGTTTGTTTTCTGTTTTCAGCAGTTATTCTAGCACATGTACTCACAACTGAAGATCTGGAGCTGGAAATCACAGATGAGAGAGAACACGTGTTATTTGTCATTTTGGGTCTGAGTTATCTGAGTCAATAAAATCTTTCGTAGTTTTGTCTGTTTATATGCAAAGTTCATGATTTCATTTTCTTCACAGCTGAACAGTATTCCATAGTGTATATGTACCACAAATTCGTGATCCATTTGACAGCTGAGGGAAATTTTGGTTATTTCCATTTCCTAGCAAGAAGTATGTCTGAGCAAATGTCTATGGAGCAGGACGTCAAGTCACTTGGGCATATTCCAAGGAGAATTCTCTCCAGTGATTTGCAGTGTCTAGACCAGTTTGCAATCTCACCAACAGTGAAAGAGAATGCCTTTTCCTACACTTCCTCCAGCATTTGTTAACTCTTGTTGATCTTTGCTATTTTGGCCAGTGTAAAGTAAGATTACAAATTGTTTTGATTTACATTTCCCTAATTGATAGGGACAATCAACATTTTTTGAGATATTACTTAGCCAATTTTATTTCCTTTGAGAACCCTTTTCAGGTCCTTGATCTACTTTTGAATGGGTCATTTTTTTAAACTTTTTAATAGTTCATTATATATTCTGGATAAAAAGCCTCTCTCAAATGTAGATCTAACAAAGATTCTCTCCCAACAGCTGATAGTTTTACCTTTAGCTGTGTAGGATGTTTTTGGTTTTATTAATTTCCACTTGTCAGTTGTTGATTAATTCTTGGGCAAACAGAGTTCTATTAGAGTCCATTCCTACACCTGTATCGCTTTAGCCACTGCATATTACCTATGTTTTTCATATTTAGGTATTTGGTTCACTTGGAGTTAACTTTTGTTCAAGGTCTAATTTGATTAATTAATTCTGCATGTGGACATCCAGTTTTCCAAGCACCACTTATGGAAGATACTCTCTTTTTTCCACCATATCTTTTTGGCATTTTTGTCATGTACTAGGTGATTAAAGTTACATGGAATCATGTTTAGGTCCTTGATTTTGTTCTATTAGTCCACATGTATATTAATGTTCTAGAACAAAGTTATTTTTATTACTATGGCTCTATAACATTTCTTGAGATCTGGAATGGTAATCCTTCCAGCACTGTTTTTTTTTCTCAAGATTATTTTGGTTAACTGAAGTCTTTTGTAGGTTATGAATTTTATAATAGTTTTATTTTTTCATTTCTGTGAGGAATAAGATGGTGATCTTGATTTGGATTACATTAAATTTACAAATAGCTTTTGATAAAATGGTCATTCTTATATTAATTTTACTTATCCATGATCTTGGTATGTCTTTCCATATTCCAATGTCTTTCTCTATCTCTTTATTCAGAGACTTAAAGTTTCATTTTAGAAGTCCTTCAGTTTCTTGGTTAGGTTATTCCTAGATGTGTTTTCTTTGTGACTACAGTGAATGGGAGTGTGTCCATGATCTCATTCTCTGTAATTGTGTGTGTGTGTGTGTGTGTGTGTGTGTGTGTTCGCGTGTTTGTACAAAAAAGCTGTTGATTTGTGCAAATTGATTTTGTATTCTGCCACATTGCTGAAAATTTTAATCACTTCTAGAATTTTGAAAGTAGAATCTTTGTGATCTCTAATGTATGCTACTGCAATAGATATAGTTTGACTTCTGCCTCTCCTGTTTGTATCCTTTAATTTCATACTCTTGTCTTATTGTTCCAGATATTGTTTCAAGCACAATATTGAAAAGGAGTGGGTATTATGGATAGTCTTGTATCATTTCTGACTTCAGTGGAATTGCAAAACTATCCATAATACCCACTTAATACCATTAATTTGTAAATTTATTATTAAAACATGTGTATTTATTGTAGCAACTCTGTTGGTCATGTTTGGTATTGTTGTTTGTGTTCTTGGTGGAACTTTTTGTTTGAGTAATTTTGGCTTCAGTCTTCAGAATTTTCCATAGTCTGCTGGCTGTGCTCATTCATTTCTTCAGGTAAAATTATTGCTTCTTGTTTGTTTGGTTGTTTTCCCTGTTGTTGTTTGTTTTGTTTTGCTTAGTTTTCTCTAGGTTGAGTTTGTTGGTTAAATATTTTTAGACTGTTTATATCCTAGAAAATTTTTCTTTTTCTTTCAACTATGGCAGATAGTCTTGCTGGATATAGAAGTCTAGGTTGGCCCTGATTGGCTTTTAGGACTTGGAATGCATTGTTCTCAGCTCTCTGACTTACAAATTTTCCACTAAGAAATCAGCTGTTATTTTTATTATGATAGGTTTTCTTTTTCTATGCGACTTGTGGTATTTAAATTTTCTCTTGCACCTTCCAAAATACTGTTTCTTCTGTATTCCCAGTGTTTTAACTAGGATATGCTATAGGAATTGTGGATTTGAGTCCTGTCTTTTTGACATGTGGTGTATTTCTTATATTTTTACATGTATGTATTTCCTTACTTTTGGGAAATTTTCTCCTAAGAACTTGTTGAAAATCTGGTATGCACCATTGACTTTTGGATTCTTCTCCCTAGCCTATACCTATAATTCAGATTTTTTTTTTATGGGAGAGAGGTGTCCTACCTTTCCTATATGTTTCTTTCCTGTGCTGTTTACACACACACACACACACACACACACACACACACACACACACACACACACAATATATATATATATGTAAATATTTCTAAATGTATATATATATATATATATATATATATATATCCCCTTTTTATTTCATCTAGATATTTTTCCTTTATCTTTGAGTCCTGATAGTCTATCTTCTGCTTGATTCAATCTACTTGCAAGGCTTACCTTTTTATTTTCTAGTTGGGTTATTGTGTTTTATTATTCCATCATTTTTTAGACTGAGTACTTTTTGGTGTTTCTATATCTTCATTGAATTTTGTTCTCAAGACTTAGATTGTCCTTGTCATTTTCATCATCCTATGTTTTGTGTTTTCTTGGATATTACTAAGGTGTTTATTTTCCTTAAGCTCTTTCTTCTTAATTTTATTGAGGTGTTTATCTGTATCTTCTTTAATCTACTTGCATTCTTTATTTATATTTATGATTTTTCTTTTAAATTCTGTGTCCTGGGCTACATTTCAGTAATGCTCATTGGCAAACACTTATACAGACTTGGGGGTTACAGAGGAGAAATACTGGCTTTATCTATGATATTGTTTGTATTTTTAAGATGATATTTGAGTATAATGACTTCTTTTGATAGTTGTATGTCTGATATGGACTGAGAAGGTTGGGGAAGAAGAACGGGTATCAGGGTGGGTTAGGCCTAGGAATTGGAATCGTGTCAGGTGGACAGAGGGAATGGCTTGCTGTTTAGCGTGTGAATTATGGTCCAGGCCTGGTGTGTGTGTGTGTGTGTGTGTGTGTGTGTGTGTGTGTGTGTGTGCGCAGATCTCCATGGATGGAGATATTGAATATAACTTGGGAAGTGCCTGTGGATTAGAGGGACAGACAGGGAATATAGAGACAGAAGACCAGAGGTTGACTGCTACACAGGAAGGGGTGGTCAGACTTAGTTGGGGCACTGGATGTGGCATATAGAGCATACCTAGGGTTTAGGGAGGATGCATAGAGGGGAGATCAAGCAGATTTGCCAGGTAGATGCTGGAGAAGAATGTGTAGGATCTGGTTTGGTAGGGCAGTTGGATATGGCCTGAGGAAGGTTAGCATGGACATGAGCTGAGACTGCAAATCACTTTAAGCACAATAGTGAGAAATGCAGCATTAGCAGGAGAGTGTTGGGATAAATCAGTTTATCTCTGTGTGCATGAATTATACCAACCCAAAATTGGAAATTTGGAGGGGAAATTCAAACACTGCATCTACATTTTATTATCATTTTTTTTCTTAAAGTGATACAGTATAACAACTATCCACAAAGCATTTTTATTGGACAATGCATTGTAAATATAAACTGATTTAAAGTGAACAGGAGGATGTGATAGGCTACCTGCAACAGATTGTAGAGTATTCCACTACTTAGAAAGGAGTTGCGTATTGGTAGATTCCAGCATATGAGTAATCAATCCACCACAGACACTGTTTTAATTCCTTTCCCTGTTGCTATGATAAAATGCCCTAATTTAAACAGCTTAAGAGAGAAGAGACTTATGAATTTTTCATAGTTAAAGATACAAGCCATCTTGGTGAAGAAATTAAGGCGGCAATGGCTTGAAGCAGCTGATCACATTATGTTTATAGTCAAACAAGAATAACGAGATACATGTACGATGATGCTCAGCTGACAATCCAGGATCCTCTGCTCACAAAAATTATGGATAATCAGGATAATCATCATAGCTATGCACAGAGGCCCACTTCACAGTTATTCCTACATTCTACCCAATTGACAAGTAGCACTGACCATCACAAATACTGAAGAGCAACTATTTCTGAACACCATCACAATGATAAAGTGTTTTAATACTGATTAAATAAAATCAATATATTGTCTAATAAAATTGATGACAGTGCACAAAATATATTTATGCTATCTACATATAAAAACGGAGTTGAGATTTAAACTAAGCTTTCTTCAAAGTCAAACAAAAGAAAGGTGCAATGACTTTTATTTGTTCACTTATTCAACCAGCATCATTTGAAGTCACTGCTCCAGGCTCTGGAAAAGCAGTGTAGAGAAAATCAAATGATCAAACTACAATGCTCTCTGAGGTGGGAAAATAGACAGGTGTAGTAAAAGAAAATAAGAAATAAATAGGATGGAAAATTGGTGCTAATATTTGAAGATGAATTTGTGTTTCAAAGAGAAGAACCAGCAAAGCAAAGTCTCAGAAGAAGAGCTAGGTGGTTGGAGCTTAGAAAGGCCTCTGGTACAAAAGACCTGCCACATAGTGGCAAAAGTGAATCAGATCAGATGGAATTGAGGCGATAAAGAAGAAAGAGGCACAAAAACAGGTTGAGGAGGCAAGTGGAGTATAAGTCATTTCTGCAATATCAATACCTGTGTGTATACTTCCAACAACATAATATCATTTTTTTCTTTTGGTTTTTTGAGACAGGATTTCTATGTGTAGTTTTGGTGCCTGTCCTGGATCTCGCTCTGTAGACCAGGCTGGCCTCAAACTCACAGAGATCTGCCTGGCTCTGCCTCCTGAGTGCTGGGATTAAAGGCATGCGCAGCCTGGCCCATAGTATCATTTTTTAAAGTTAATTAATTGAAAGTTTCATTTTAGACCCCCAGGGCCACTAGTTTGCTCTTTTCTAAATAATGCCACAGTTTCTCATGGTAGCCTGACCAAGGAGTCTTTTTCAAGAATCAGGCTGTTTGCCTATGACTCGAATAAATTAAAAACTGCAGTAGGTCCTCCAGATATTGTGTCTTTTTAAAGCTTTCAGGCCCAGATGCTTAGATAGATGTATATTTACTGAATGCTTTCTTGTCCGTCAGGTTCTAAAATCCTAATATTATTTTCATTTTCCTTCCATACTAAAATATCAGTGTTTTCATTTGGTTATTTGCTTATTTGTTTAAATAGTCTGCTGGAAACTGCATTTACTATTATTACTTGGAAACTAGCTGAAATGACTATAAAATAAAATGCTACTTTTTTCACTCTACATCTATACATTAGCTTTCTAGGTTCACCTTATTTTAAAGGAAAACATGCATAGAAATCTTGTTACAAGAACACCCTATAACTACCTCTTTATTTGCTTTCTGCTGCTATACCCTTTCTCACTTGTAGTCTCTCTCTTCAACCAATATTTGGGCAGTACAAATTGGTCCTCAATTTGGAAAAGTTATAGAATGTTGGATAGGTAGGGAAAGGAGAGTGGATCTGGAAAGAGTTAGAGAAGGGGTGAATATGATCAAGCATTTTCTAAGAAACACTTAAGTAATTATTAAAAATCTTTTAAGATAATTTTCATGGCATATTGACAATACAATAATTAACACTAATCCCTTATATGTCTTGGTAGAATGTTCATCACTTTGTAGTTTTACTTAAACATTTCTTCACAGTTTCAAATAGCCTCAATACTTACATATAAAATATAGATATCTCATTGAAGAAATGGTATTCATGAATTTTCACAGGAAGTGTGAAAATCTTATTCACCCTGAGGTCCAGTGAGGGAAATGGAGAATGTAAGCAGCCTTATTGTGAAAAATTCAGTTTCTCTAAGATTTGGACTCAATGGGTTTAAAATCGGTTATTTGACAATGCTTTCACAGCAAGCCATCAGTACAGGTTCCAAAGTAGATGGCTACATGACATGGGACATGGGCACAGCTTGTTTCCAAGAGAAAAGGGCCAGGACTTAGGTCAGCTGAGTCATGTTCTCTTCTCTTCTGCAGCAGAAGCTATCCCTATGAGAACAGGGCAGAAGTGACTGTGATTCACAGTATCAAGCTAAGCAGCCCTAGGTAGCCATGGTAATGCAGAATGGGTAAAGCTATTGAACATTCGACTTTATTTTAGTTTGAGGTATAGTTCTGTTTCTCTTTAAGAGTCTTCATAAGTTTCTAGAAACCAAGCCTTTATCTTGATTTTTTCTGCCCTGTTCAGTGCATAAATGTGTTCAGTGGCCCATGATTGCAGTTTAAGTGCTAGATTTAATGCTTACACACCAGACAGTAGGAAGAAAAAGGCAAAAAAAAAGAACAGCCATTACTGTGCTTTTAAGAAAATAACTGGAAATATTGCACATTGTTTTCGCTAATATCTTATTACCAAAAGTCAGTCACATGATCATATCTGACTACCTCAGAATTTGAGAAATGTCTTTATTCTTTTAGGCTTTAAACTCAAATAAAACCCTGGAAATAATTAGTAGGGAGAGACAGATATTCAGTGTTGTTTCCTACTATTTTGCATATTATGTTAAGATGCAGATACTTCTATTGAGTTGAAACTGTTGATTTGTGTCTCAGCTCCATCAAGCATGTTATCTCATTCATAACTTGTGCTGATCCTCTGACTCATGCAGTCTTTCAACTGCTTTAGAGAAGAAAAAGCATGAGCCCAGAAAATGTGCAACTTCCCCATGACTGTGCACTGAAGTGCAGTTAGAGTCCTAGTTTTGCACTTTCAGACCTTGTATTTATCTCAAGGGTAATGAGAGACTTTCTCAGCTTCCCAGGGACTTAGGTATGAAGACTGCCTCTTTTCTTCTCTGCTCTCATTAATTTCCGATGGATATTGCTTTCAAGTAATCCATGCTCACACATTTTTAGTCCTTCCTTCTTTGGCCTGCTAATTCGTCAATATGGTGCTACCCACTGTTTTTGCACCTGTACCGGTTTACATAATTCTTTTTTTCTGAATTCAGCTGGAGACTAGAAACATTGCTAGAGATATCAAAATGGTGTTGATGATAATGCTTGACCACCTACATGTAGACCTATGTGAATCATGCTCTCTTCATCATTACAGGGTTAGACAGAATCTAAAGATTCTCTTAAGTAAGTAGAAGTGTGTCATGGATCAGCACTGAACATTCATATTACCTAACAGAAACAAACAAACCTGATCATCTCCTAGCTCCCTGCATGTTCAGAAGTGAGGAAAAGCAGGGAACTTGTATCTGAAAATCGTTTCTGTCACTTAGTTCACATTGCCATCTGGCTGCCTTAATTTCCACCCACTGCTTGAAATATGTGTTTATAGAAATAAATATGAAGCTGCAAATAAAGTAATATGAAAGCTGCAAAAGTTAAAATGCAATTCTGACAAATACTGAAGCCCAGGTTTTAAAAATAGCTCTGAACCATTGTTTCCAGGTGCTTTAGATCATGAACTCTGGAAACACATACATGCTGATGTCTGTATTACTGTGGTAATGAGTTTATTAATTTCCATTCTCTTACCACAGAATATCTTACTTGTGCTGCCTAAATTAACATTTTCCTTAACCTTTGAGTACTAATTATGACAAAACAGACTTCTTAAAATAACTTTATATTTGGACACCATTGTGCTTGACATGATGTTTATGCTTTTGCACTGAAATATGTAGGGTCATACTTCTGTAGATTTGAAAGCACAAATCCCTTTCATGGAACTGTTACATCTTTCTCCTTTACTTTTGAATAGCTAGAGCTTTCAGTCTGTTGTAGGGTATGGAAGATAGCTCAGTCATGGAAAGACCTAGCCTGAAACATGAGGACCTGAGTTCAATGTCCAGAAACCATGTGAAAATAAACTAAGTTTTGTGGTTCACTTTTATTCCTAATAATTTGTGCATGGAACACAAACAAGACCTTGAGGTTCACTGGTCATCCAACCTAGCTTCCTTTATGAGTTCAGTTCATCAAGACACAGGCAAAAATAAATAAATAGATGAGAGGAACGCAGCACCCACTGATGGCAACCAAGGTTATTTCCTAACCTCCACATGAAAACATAGTGTTCACCAAACACATGTCCAACCATATATTCAGGGACATTCACACAGGTGCACACACACATACACACACACACACACACACACACACACACACACACACACACAAAATTATTACATCAAATACTCCAGTTTCAACCAGTAGGTTTTGTTGTGCTGTCAATAGTAAAGAAGAGAAGTCAAATTTATAATTGTGGTAATCATGATGATAATATCATCCAGAGTTTACAAAGCAATTATTCGAGGTTTCATACCAAGAACATACAAACTCATTAATACAGTCACAACCCCCATTATACACACATTCACACACACACACTTTGTTGCAATTTGAAAATAATTTACAAATATACTACTCTTGAATGTTGATAGCCTTATATAAAAGATTATTTAATGTTTATAATCTAACCTACTTAAAAATATAGCTTACAGATATTCTTTGTTTAGTCAAGTTAAGGCAAAATTGGAACCCAATAGCAGCTACTAATATAAGTTTATTTATGGCTAAATGAAATTTTACCCTGTGCTTTTCTGTGGAGTGGCACATTATTTGTGAATAAGTAGTGATAACTCTTCCACTGATAAAAGTCAAGTTGTTCTGAAGAAATAGAAGTAGAATAGAAAAATAAAAATTGGTAAGCACACTAACCAGCTGTTTAGGGTATCCTGAATGAATCATTAGTGATATTTACTAGCACTGACTAACTGTGTGGTACCTACAATGGACAATACATTTATATGTGACAAGGTTCAAGAGGAACAATGGATTCCAGGATTTACTAAAAGAAAGCCCATTGCATCTGAATCTTGGAGTTACATGTAAAGAGTTGCACATGATAGGGAATAATGTTCAAAATCTCTTCGTTTCACTACTCTTAAGGGCTGAGAAAGATAAAGTAATTAACAGCACACAATTCTAAAGGGAGCGTTTAATCTGAAGCAGGACTAACACAGAGACCACCTCTAAGCACTGAGGCCATGCTCCACAGATCCACAGGACCCCATGGGCTAAGAGAGGCACTTTGCTCCTTCTCTTCTTCAAAGCATGATCACAAATGTAGTTTTTTAAAGATGTAAATACTCATTTTAATATAATCCATAAAATTAATTTTATCTAATAAGAAGTTTTAATTGAGTTATAGCTTTAGTTTTAAAAGCTTAACTGTGTTCAATGGTACTCACTAGATAGTTTATCATTAGGAATGTATTTTGCATTACCATTATAAAAATCTTAAAGAAAGATTGCAATTAAGAATGCTGTTGCGGGCTGGAGAGATGGCTCAGAGGTTAAGAGCACTGACTGCTCTTCCAGAGGTCCTGAGTTCAATTCCCAGCACCCACATGGTGGCTCACAACCATCTGTAATGAGATCTGGTGCCCTCTTCTGGCCTGCAGTCATACATGCTGTATACATAATAAATAAATAAATCTTTAAAAAAAAAAAAAAAAGAATGCTGTTGCTCCGGCTAAGGAACATGGTTGTTCAATTCCCTGCACCCAAATTTCTGAGGCAACAAGCATGCACACACACACACACACACACACACACACACAGGTACACACACATGTACACACACATATGTGTATATACACGCACACAAAATAATCACACATAAAATAAAATGAACAAATCTAAAACCAATAAAGCTATTTCTAATCTGAGAGAACTTAAAGAACAAGATACTAGAACATGTTATCTTCTAGGGGAGAAATATTTCCCCCTCAGCATAATAAATAGCACATACAAGTAAGAAAGTAATTTTAAAAATCATAATTTATGCACTAACATACAACTCACTAGTAAAGCACTTGCCCAGCATGGATAAAGTTCAGTTTTCTACCTCAGCAACACACACACACACACACACACACACACACACACAGTGCATGCACAATATTATTTTTTTCTTTAACCAGCTATGATAGTCCAAAAGATAGTGTTTATTTCTATATCTAGATTTTTTCCTTGTCTTTGCCCTTTAGATGCTCAATAATAATATTGTTTGGGGAATGCTATTCTTTGTTTTGTATTTGTTCCTTTGTTTGATGAAGTCCTCAACTGAGGCTCCTTGTGTTAAAATTTCTCTACGTGAATCTGCCCAGCTACCTGAGAAACAGTTCCCAGCTGTGGTGTGAAAACATAGTTCTTTCTCTGATTGCACCATTCAGGAGTTCTCCCAGGCAATGCCCCTTCCAATGTTGCCGGGCTCACATAGTGTGATTGCCAGGACACTGATTAGATCTAGGGAGGGTGAACCTGCTCTATGCTGCCTTATCTGTCTAGAATGGAGTAAAAGCTGAGCCTAGATGACTGTCCTTACTGAATTGAAAGGCAGTTGGGTATTATTACCATCCTGGGTCTCTAGGCATGTTTACTTTCCTTTGTCTACTTCAAAAATCTCATTTGGTTTCCTCTTATGCTGTTTCTAATGCTTATGTTTCTATTTCATAGGAAGGAGTAGAGGAAATCCTATCTAGGCCATATCTGCTGGATCAAAACTCTAGCATAGTTTGGAGAAACAACCCTAACACTTGCAACACAATATACAACTGTAATACCTGCTTCACAACATACAACCAGAACACCTGCAACACAATATACAACTGTAACACCTGCTGCACAATATAATCCAGCACATGCTATGAAGTAAACAGATGCAGAAACCCACACTACGTTTGTTGATGCTGAACTATAAATATGCCATAAAAGCTGTTACAGGTTGTCAGCTTTGGCTTTGCTACACATTAGTCCCTGCCCAGCCATAGTTTGGTTTGCCACAGTTTCATTGAACATGCTGTTTATGCTACTTAATTATTAGTCAGTTAGGAGCTGTCTCAATTATTGAATCAACTGTCACAGCATCGCACTGTTTGCATTTAAGTAACCCTTATTTTCCCTAATAATGGCCTGTAAAGAGCAAGTATAGCAATGTTGATAAATAGATTACACCACACACACACACACACACACACACACACACACACACACACACACACACACACAAAATAAAAGCCGTAAAAATCTTCCTTTCAGTGCAGACCTGAATGTTCTTGATTTAATAAAAAGACTGTATACAGATGGTGCTGAGTCCTATGGTAGGAATGGAGTTGTTTTCTATAAAATTCTATAGCTCATGTGAGTTTTGCTGTCACCCTTTAGATTACAAAGTGAAAGACACACTGTGTTCTAAGTGCTTGTGTGCTTGTCCAAAATGAAAAATGCATTAAATTTATATGTACACAGGCATAAGAAAATATGATAAAAATAAGGATTTATTTTATTTGTGATTTCAGGCATCAATGGTGATCTTAGAATTTGCTTTCCATGAATAATAAGAGTAACTGTAAATGCATTTTTTATACATAAAAGCCACTGGGACACTATTTTCCTGGGAATTTTTCTTCAGATCTCTTAAAGACTATAGTCTTGTTTACTCACCATTGTCAGAACATCATTAACCTACTGATCTGTTCCCTAAGTATAAATCAAAGTCTAGATTCCCTTACATGGGCTTGATTTCCACATGTCACTTTATACATGGAACACACACTGGTAGTAATACAATACTGCCCATGAGTCGAACTGAAGGCATACCTGCCCTGATACTTTGTCCCCTTAAATCCATTGCACATCCCATATTCACTAACATAAAACATTAGCCCTTTCAATTTATTATCAGGTGAAATGTATCATAAAAGTCTTGGTATTATAATATCATCCATTATGAAATTGAGAGTCTTCAGAATCTAGTTTATGTGCATTTTGTATGTAGTTTCAGTAATCTGTAGTAATTTAATGACTTTCACATTTCTATCTCGAAATGTAATGAAAATTGCTAATAATTTTAGGCTCCCTGTAAAGAAGATGTTAAATGATTTTAATAAACAGTTCACACCAGCATTAGGAAGGCTTTTGCCATAAAAGTGGAGGAATACTATAAAAGATGATATTATACTTTTACTCCAGGAATAGAGTTTGCATCCTAAAGGACAGAAGAGTAAGAAAATAGGTTATGTTTATACAAGTCTTGAAACTCTCATATTACATAGTGATTTTCATGATGTTTTAAAATGATATACATTAGCATATTCTTTTCACTCAAATCAAGCGCATGAATGTGATACCTTTCACTGTATACAGAACTCTATTAGTCATTTGCTTTAGCAAATCCATTAGATTATAATTATACTTTAATTTGTATTCAATAGCTGATAAAATCTGTGTCTTTCGTGTGTGTGTGTGTGTGTGTGTGTGTGTGTGTGTCTGTGTGTGTGTGTGTTTGTGTGTGTGTGTGTACCTTGCTGTAAAGGCAATCTCTTGGCATTTAACTTGTGTTTCATTAAAAATCTTGACTAGATGTAACAAATAATTTGCCTAATGGCAATATCTTTTCTACTTACAAGATTAGAAGAAACTGCATTTGTAAGTGGTACATATGCAATATAATAAGACATTATGCCTGGTCTCTTCTATCTGTTTTAATTGGCTCAAGCACTCAATACAGACTTATTTCTCAATTTGGGGAATGTAATTCTGCTCTCATTACTAGCATAATACTCACCCAATAATATCCATCCTGAGTCGATTTATTGCTTCACCAAGTATTACAGAATGGGGAAGCACTCTTTATAATTCGAAACCTTCAAAATTAATAACTTCCCTGAAGAAAATGACTTCAGATGACAAAATTATCTCCAGCTTTATAGCTTTGAATTTTCATGCCCTGAAGTTTTTAAAATACAAGATAGAATTTAAAAATATTTTACCTATTCTATGTGGTTTCTTTTGTCTTTGTATTTCCCAAAAGGCAAACATGGAGCTGTTCTTAGTTGTCACCAGGATTGCAAAATTTCTCCAGACTCCGCCCTTTGATTGAAATCATCAGGCTAAAATCTGTGGAGATATTACCTAACAGTAGCTGAAAGGATTCTTTTTACTCTGAAATTTTACAAGAGATATGTATGAAATATATTTAAATATCAAACATCAATTTTTGTGAAATAAATCATAGGTAGTATAGCTAAAAATTAAGTTAAACATATCTACTAAGTGGTTGATCTATATATATATATATATATATATATAATGTCAATGTACAACTACAATGTTGTCTTGATATTAATAACTATCGTCTGTAGGGTACAGTTTGGTGATAAAGTAAAGCCTTGGAAATACAAAGCTTTGAGTTTGATTACCAGGCACCACTCTAGAGTATGTATGTGCACAACTGTGCACAGGCACAGAAATGCACTCTCACACACGAACACCTGATGTAATCTACTATAATTTATAAGGGGACAATCTTATCTGTAATGATAATTCGTTATAAAGCTTTTCATTTTTCTTTTTTGAGCTTCATTTTGTCCTCAATGCCCTTCTGAGCACTTCAGTGTATCACAGTCTGCAAAATGATAGTTTGCATTTTCAGAATAATTCAAACTTCAGAAGTCAGTGCATCTGTCTTCCTTCCTGGCGGCCATAGTGGTAAAGACAAGTCGAGTCCTTGCAGGCAGGTGATCAGTTCAATGATAAAACCTAAAAGGAAGTCAACTTTCCTAGCTCTGTGCTTCATATACTACTTAGGAGTGGATTTCAAATGTGTTAGATTAATGTGGTAGATAAAAGATGCTAAATCTATGTTGCTATTTAGGGAGGATATTTAGAGTTTTCATAGTGTAAATCAAAGATTCCTTCATCCCCCCACAAACATCTAAATTTTTCCTAATTCCCCTCATTAGCCCTTTCTTCTTGTTATTTATTTACCTTTCTTTCTATTTATCCTATCTAAAGTGCATTGGTTTCCATGTTCTTCTATGCCTTAGGGCTTTGTAGCAACAGAAACCTGTTTTTTATACTCTCCCATCCCATCTTTGTATAGTTTACTTCCTAAATTTCTTTTTAAATGCTTCAATATGGATTTCTGCATAACTGACAGAGAAGGAATTTATAATCCCTTCATTCTGTTTTCCTAACTTCATTTTTATCCATTACTTTCAATTGAATTCAGTCTGCTGTTTAACGTTTGTCCTCTCTGTGATGATTTAAACATGACAAAACCAAAAATATTCATCTTTTTGATTATTCAGCTTCCCAGAATATAGAATGGACATCTACAGTCTGGGAAATTAGCTAGAACATATGAGATACTGAATAAACATTATTGATTAATGAATAGGAAGTCAGATGAAAGATGATATAGGATATATAATATACTGAAAAATGATGGAAATATGCAATTTAATGTGACTTATGATATGTAGATGTCCATGAGCTGGAACTGCTACCATCAAACTTCAAAGACAGACATAGTAGCTCCTTTCTAGCAGCAGGAGACTGAAAAGGAAGTATTGTCTCCAGTGTGAGGCCAATATTGGCTGTTTAAGAAGTTCCAGAAGTCTGGGCTACTGGGAGAAACCCCGTCTCCCAAGATTACCAAGGAGAAAAGATCTTCAAAAGCCGTGATATCACCAAACCTTATAAACTTCCACAAAGAAAAGAAAACTCTGTAAGACTTCCATTTAGAATTATTTTTAATGAAGTATAAACACAGCAAATTCATGTTAATAAATCTAATCATCTAAAAGAGAGGAACATTAAAACTGATGTCTTAAATTTTACCTCAGAATGATAATTATAAGAACCATGCTTCCAGCTGAGAGGTGAATAATCAGGAGATTCAGCCTCATTAGGACTTTTCCTTCGGTGGAAAATTTGCCTTTTAATGTTTAAAGAAGTTCCCAATATGCATGCAAAATTTTCCTGCTGTTTTTTTTCTTCACTCTGATAATGTTCAGCTTGCGAAAAGTATATTAATTTATTGCAGATTTGGGCTTTACTACATTTTTAGTTATGCATTTAGATACTTTTTGTGGACTGTTTAAATACACTTTTATTTCTCAATAAAATATTTTTCTCATAATTTTTTTCATAATTTTTCTCATAATTCCCACAGTATGTCTCTAGTGGTCAGTATTTTCTATTTTTCTAACTGTAAAACAAAAAAAATGTGCTTTATTGAGCAAGCAATGGCTCTATCTATCTATCTATCTATCTATCTGTCTATCTATGTATACATATATACATATAAGTATGTGCATGACAGATAATAGATAATCATGATGTTGGTAATAATAATAATAGATAATGTAGTATAACAAAATAGCATAAAATAGTGAGTGGGTTGAATTGTGTACCCTCAAAATTCATATCTTGGAGTCTTTACACTCAACATGTGAAAATATGACCTTATTTGAAGATGGAACCCATACATAGGCTATCTTTCTGAAGCAACACCATTGTTCAGAGAAAACACAATCTGCCTTGTGATACCTTGTAATAGCAACCTCTGCATAGAATAACATCTACATTTATATGTAATATTGCAAACGTCGTTTGAATGATGTTTAAATTAAGTTCACAGTTGGTATCTGAAAGGTAGACGAACTTCTTATCAAAAGGAGGAAATGTGTTCTAGTTTGCTTTCTGTTGCTGTGATAAACTCTGTGCTCTCAACTAGAGGGAGGGACGGTCTTATTTGGCCTACACCTTCACATCATAGCCCATCAGTAAGGGAAGTCAAGGCAGGAACTGGAACAAAATGCATGAAGGGACATTTCCTTCAGTCGTGCTTCCTCTGGCTGTTCAGGCAGATTTCTTTTTTTCTCTCTTGCTTTTTTCTATGTGTCTTTTACATCATGTATCTTGATTCCACTCATATCTCCATCCCTTTGCATCTGCCCTCCTCCCCTGCACCCTTCTCCCAAAATAAAATTTAAGAGAAGAAAGGGAAAAGAAAAAAAGGGGAGAAATTAAAAATCCCATCATAAAGTGTGACACAATGTTACTACTCTGGCCCACCAGCCTAGAGATGGCACCACCTAAAGTGGGCATGGCCTTCCTATATCAGTTAACAATTAAGAAATCCCCGATAGATATACCCTCAAGCTAGGCTGATGGAGGAAACACCTTAATTAAAGTTCCCTTTTCCTATATGACTCTGGGTTTGAGTCATGGTGACAGCTGACGGTAACTATGACAAAAAGCAATAAGATACATTCCAAAGTTTTTCATTATTTTCTCAACAATTCCTAAGAGAATTCTAAATCAGAGGTATGTATTTATATACACACAGATTAAACATAAAGGGGGACATGAAGAATCAGAAAAAGGATTGCATTTATAGGAAGTTCAAAGTTTCTAAAGAAATTTTATACTTGTAGCCTCTAAAGTTGTGAACCACAAGCTTTGTACATGATTCTATACATCAAAGAGAACAGAGTAGCTTTATAAATTTGTAAGTAATATGACTTATTTTTCTGTATTATTTCATGGCAACAATTATATAATGGTTTTCAAATGAAAATTATAAACTACAAAGTGATTTATTAGAATATAAATGCCAATATAATTCATTTTCATACCATCAAATTTAACTAGTTTGAATGCCATATTTAAGTGTAATTGAATTAATCTTTTAGCACTTGTCTTATGTTAAAGCTGCTATAACAAAATATCATAGACACAGAGACTGATAAAAATCAGAAATTAGCTGGTTTGGAAACACATAGCTGTAACCCTAGTACATAGCAAGCTGAGGAAAGAGTATTGCAAGCAATTCCATGATATAGAGCAAACAGAATTAGCTACGTAGTAAGACCCTGTCTCATAAATCAAAGTGAAAACAAAACAAAATAAACAAACAAAACCCCTGAGAAAATGAAAATAAAACAGAACAAAAAGATAAGAAATGTATGACTCACTCTTCTGGGGACTGCAAGTCCAAGATCAATATTTGACCTGTCCCACAAAAGATCATATCCTCACTGTATCCTTATAGTGTAGAGAAGACAAGGACTTCTCTACCTTTCTAAAGAATCTTTTGTAAGGGTACAAGTTCCATTAATATCTTTCAGAAATAGTCTTCTCCTAATAGTTGTTATTAATTTGTACTGGAAAACATAATTGCAGTACAAAAGTTTTAGGAAGTCACAGATATTCAGTCTATAGCAGAGATTTTTACTAAATTTGATTCCATTATATTTTTTACAACAATGAGCATAATTCTGTTCACCCCATACATAGACAAGATTCCTTCTGCTGTGCTGATGGAACCAAGAGAAGGCAGACGGCCTGGGTTCAAATACTACCTCTTTTACTATAATGTTGAGTGAGTTTAACTTTTCTCCCAAGGAAAGTAAAGATACCACTTATAGATTTGAAGAGTAAGTGAGGCTAATTGAATTTGGTGAACTATAAACCCTAGATAGTGGTTGTGAGCTTGGGATGATATAGCTATCATTAATATACCTTAAAATAGAGCATGACATAAAGCATGCAAACTGAAATGTAAGAATCACCTTTTAAGCACTTACTTACAACACCTTCCACTCTTCCCTCCCTTTAAGAAGCAAACAAGATGATCTTTTATAAACATTTGGAAAATGGACTTTTCTTGATACGGTCAAGTAAGCATATGTCATATTACAATGCTGGTGTATCTTGTGGGAAGTATGTCAATCCAAGTGCCATAACTTCATATTCATATATATGTGTGTGTGTGTGTGTGTGTGTGTGTGTGTGTGTGTGTGTGTATGTATACATGTATATAATTTTAGGTAAATATAAAATAATATGATTTTTTGAGTCTTTATCATACCTACTTGATGTTATTTGTGTCCCTTTTCTCTTCTTCTATATGGATTTCCCTGTCCCCTCTGCAATTAGACCACCTCCCCAATTTACCCAATTATCCTTTCATATTGTAGTGGTATTTTGTTTGTGCTCTAACAAATAAAGCTTGCCTGGAGATATGAGTTTGGAGCTCGCCATTAGAGGCCACACAGTCCTGGCACACACCTTTAATCCCAGCACTTGGAAGGAGAAAACAGGAAGTGGTATGGCTGGGTAGAGAGAGAAAGTGATAAGGCAGGGTGAAGACAAAAGCTTGGCCTTTCAGTTTCAGTATTCCTGGAGGTAAGAAGTCTTTCTAGTGGCTGGCTGCTCTGCTTCTCTGTTCTTTCAGCTTTCGCACTGATATCTAACTCCGGGTTTTTATTATTAAGACCAATTAAGATTGTACTACACATGTCACCTGTGTCTTACTACTCCTCCTTAACCCACAGATGTCTAATTGCAATTAATCTATTCAACAGGAAAGAAATCATACCAAGTACTAGAAACCTAGCCAACTTCCTAGGACTTGTAAGGTCCTGGTCTTAGAAAGAAACCTACTAAAACCACTTCACTATACTAGCATAATTTCTAACTGCATTCTAAAATGTATCTATCTTTATACCTACAAATATATGTAGCTCTCACCCTGCATCAAAGAATATTTGTTTTTTATAAAGAATGGAGGCCTGTTGGGCAGTGGTGGTGCACACTTTTAATCCCAGCACTCAGGAGGTAGAGGCAGGTGGATCTCTATGAGTTCAAGGCCAGCCTGAGCTACAGAGTGAGTTCCAGGAAAGGTGCCAAAGCTACAAAGAGAAACCTGTCTCGATAAACCAAAAAAAAAAAAAAAAAAAAAAGAAAGCCATTTACAGAATCCACAACTGGTCATAATGTAGAGATCAATAGGGAACCAAGCTCCAACACATCTCCTCCACTAAGGCTCAAGGGACATCACAGAGGCGGGGGTGGAAGGATTGTGAGGTCCAGAGTACCAGAAAGTCTGCAGTGAGAATATGTCCTTTAGGAACCATACCTATAATACCTCAACAATATAGCTGCATAAATAAGATCTAGACAGTGACAACATCAATTTTCATGCTAACAAGGAAGTAATAAATCTCAGAGTCCCAACCTTAGATAAACTATCATTGCTAACAATGATAGAACTAGCCTCTCATAGGAACAAGTACCTTAATAAGTTATACAATACAAAATTTCCAGCCCTGAAATAAAATACATATAAACAATATCAAGTGGACTCAATAGATTGTATTTATACATTTTTGCATTTATATAAATATATGTAACAATGATAATCAAAGAAGAAGTAGGCATCATTTTGAAAGAGAGTGGATGAAAAGGAAAATGGGAAAGGTTGGAAGGATGAAAGGAAAGGGAAAAGGTGTACCCGGAGGTGGAGCTTTCCTTTGTCCCAAACTCCCAGTCCCCGAATGATCATATAAATGCTCATATTAATTATAAATGCTTGGCCAAATACTTCAGGCTTGTTACTAGCTAATTCTTACATCTTAAATTAGCCCATTTCTCTTAATCTATGTATTGCCAAATGACTAAGGCATTACCAGTCTGCTGGCATCTTGTTCCTTGGGCAACTGGATGATGTTCTCCAGACTCCACCTTTTTTCTCCCTGTATCTCTGCTTGAATTTCCTGCCTGGCTCTTATCCTGCCTTGCCATAGGCCAAAGCAGCTTTATTTATTAACCGAATGGGAGCAACATATATTCACAACACACAGAAAGGCTATCCCACAGCATTTCCCCCTTCTGTCTAATCAGAAATGAAGATTTTCATTTTAACATAGTAAAATTATATATAATAAAATAGTTATGAAGTGAGAATTATAGTTTCAATGTCTCTTTGTATTTGGCAAAATTAAAGAAATTATTTTTTTTTCCGATGCATGGATGCATCA
Organism: Peromyscus aztecus; assembly: GCA_902168405.1. NCBI lineage: Eukaryota > Metazoa > Chordata > Mammalia > Rodentia > Cricetidae > Peromyscus > Peromyscus aztecus. The sequence goes on along the minus strand of CABHPQ010165613.1, from coordinate 25,332 downwards.
GGGGACTCGAACCCGGGACCTTCGGGGCCGCAGGCAGCGCCCCTAACCTCTGCACCACCGCTCAGGTTCACAGAATTAAAATTAAAGAAATTATTTTATCATCTTAACAAAATTAAAATTTATCTTAACAAAATTATAACTTCAAAATATTTTAATAAAAACTATATAAATAGCCCAACAGAAAAATAATATTAAAATTCTAAAAAAAAAAAAGAAAAAAAAGGTGCTGGACATGGAAGGTTTGTGAAGCCACCTCAGGGGTGACCTTAGGGATGACACATTGAGCAGATGAAAGAATTCAGACTCCATGTTCTCAGAGAATTAGGTAGATTTTTATGACACTCAAACACTGTACAAGAAATATGCAATGAAGATACTATATCTCAGTAAAGAGCGCCATGCTCTAAGTCTAAGCAAGCCTTTGATGCAACAGAAAAATGCTAATACTTCATCCAGGGCATTTAAAAGAGAAAGTTCTATAAAATAACTCCTTGGGAACACTGAGGATGAGGAGGCAGAAAGGTTGCAATAGTCAGAGGATCAGGAAGTTCGCTGTATGGCTGTATCTCCTGACAACATCACACAATATGAACATAAATTCTCTCCTTCATGACTGCACAAACATGAACTGAGCAAGGACAGCCATAGACATGCCAAAGTGGACAGGGTAAAGACCACAGGGTCTCATACCTACACAAAGATTCAGGCAGTTAAGCAATGATGAGAGCAAGAGAAATAATCTTCCCCAACATTATATAGAGTAAATATCTTATACTTAGGAATTTATTATTATGCATGTCCAGATACATATGTAACAACAATTAATGAAAATAGAAATCTTGAATTTGAGTGAGTTCAAGAGTTCAAGGAAGGGTGTATGGGAAAGGAAAGAGACAGAAGAGGTAAAATTGTATAACTATGTTATAATCCCAAAATTAAATAATTAAAATATATTAAATGAAAAATTACATTAAAGGTAAAGACATGTAGTGCAATCAATATACACTGTCTTAGTTATTGTTTTACTGCAGTGAAGCCAATTCTTATGAAGGAACGCATTTAACTGGAGACTTGGTTACAGTTTCGTAGGTTTAGTTTAGTCCATTATCATCATAAAAGAGGGCACAGCGGCATGAAGGCAGGTGCTGGAGCAGGAGCTAAGAGCTACACCTTGATCTAGAGAGAGAGAGAGAGAGAGAGAGAGAGAGAGAGAGAGAGAGAGAGAATGGGACTGGCTTGGGCTTTTGAAACCTTAAAGTCCACCCTCAGAGACACACTTCCTCCAACAAGGTCACACCTACTCCAACAATGCCATACTTCCTAATCTTTTCAGATAGTTGCCACTACCTCTTCATTAAGCATTAAAATATATGATTCTAAGGGGGGGGTCTTATTCAAACCACCACATACCTTAAATTTTATTTGCTTTTACTTATTTTTTTAAGCAAAGTTAGTTTTATTATAAGGAGAAATATGGTATGACAAAACACTTCTATAGCAATACATTTGTGTAGTGTTTATCATTACTAAGATAAAATTCTTAATATAATAGTGGGGTGTTAATTAATTATATCATGGGAATGTACCATGAACTAAGGGTAAAATTTGTCTTCTTAGTTTCCTGAATTCTGCTCACTAATCTGAGCGTCTATTTACATGCACTTGTGCATTACATGATTCTGTAAGTAAATGAATAAACCTTTGCATAAAAAATCAAAAGTATTCACAAGTACAGAAACCTAACATGAGGTTTTTATAGTTAAAACTTGCATCCAAAAACTCAGTAGATGACTTCTTGCAGTCATGAATTATAGCAATGACTGGCAGTCACAAAGGGCTATCTTCAGACCATTTTTCTAGTTCTCTCAATTTCTTGATCCAAATCTGCTACATAAGAATAAAGAAACAACGCTGGGCTCTGGATTCCATGATATCACACCTAAAGAAAGCAGACTCAATATGATGGCTTATATTAAATATAACTCTACATGCCTTCGATTATTTCTCATCTTTGTACTTGAATTTTTGTAAAACTAGAGGCTTTAAAAGCAATCCAGCATTTGCTTGATAAATACATACTTATCTCAGCACAGTACTGAAAACTATGATTACATATTCATGAGAATGCTGTTTCCAATAGTTTCAAGCCCAATTTATCCCAGAAACAACTACCTGTATTTATCAATCACTGGTATATCTGAAGTGGTTATTTAATTTATTTAACCTAGACAGGTTTTCATTTTAGCCATTTTATTAACAATTATTCATTTAAATTACAATGATACAATTTTAATAAAAAAAAGTCCTGTGTATTATCCCTTCCCTCAAGGGTCATTATAATCAAATCTTTCAATTAATTTAGACTTACATCTTGACTGTGATATTCAGACCACTTAGATTTTGAATGTCAGAGCTTTCTGGGTCACACCAGAATATAGTTCATGATTCCAAGCGTTTTATTAGAATTCCTGCTGGGAGAGGTTAAGAGACTTCCTTGGCTCTGTGGAAATGTAGGGCAACAGTGTGCAGATATTCTCAGAAAAATCTCAGACAAAGATAATAAACAGTGAGAGTTAAAAAAATGTTTTATACTCATCTGCATGGGTAGAGACTACAGGGCTTCTCAACTTCATCATGAATGATGAACATCTTTGTCTCTCTCAGTCACACTCATACACATTTGACAAAGGAGAAACAATCACAAAATCATAAAATGATAAAATTTCAAGTGAATTAGAAATGTAAGCCTTGTATTTCTTTTTTACTTAGAGCATCAGATATTTGTGAAATGAAATTTTTTAATTATATTGTTCCATACTTTGTTACTAGTGACATATTTAAACAAATGATACATTGTCAAGTAATAGTCCAACAATTCCTGTATTATCTAAAGAAAAAGTAGAAACATTTATCATGGAATTTTAAAAGCAAATAATTTATTTTCATTTCTAGGTGAATGGATTTGTGACCTAACAGATATTTACAGAACATTTCAATCAAATACAAAAGATATACCTTCTTCTCAACAACTCCTGGAACTATCTCCAAAATTGACCACATACTCAGATTCAAACCAAATCTCAACAGATTAAAAAAAAAAAGTTGAAATAACACCTTCCATTGTATTTAATAAGACTGTTTAGAAATTCTTCTACATTCCATCTTATCTGATCACCATGAATTAAATCTGGATATCAACAATAACACAAACAATAGAAAATTTATAAAATCCTGGAAACCGAACAAATGGATCAAGACAGAAATTAAGAAAGATATAAAAGACTTCTAGAATTAAATGAAAATGAATACACAACATACTCAAACCTAAGGGAAACAGTTTATTCAGTTCTAAGATGCAAGTTCATAGCACTGAGCACCTACCTAAAAAAGAAAAATACAAGTTGGAATGATCTCATACTAGTAACTTAAAACACCTGAAAGCTCTAGAACAATAAGAAGAAATCACACCCAGAGGGAGTGGAGAGCAAGAAACAATAGAAACTCTGGTCTGAAATCAATAAAATAGAAGCAAACAAAACAACAACAAAGAATACAAAGAATTAACAAATCAACAAAGAGTTGATTTTTTTGACAAGAAATAATAAGGTTAACAAAACCTTATCCAAATTAACTAGAAGGCAGAGAGAGATAAATTAACAATAAATAAATAAATGTCATACTTTAAAATCCTATACTCCAACAAATGGGAAAATCTAAAAGAAATGGCTAATTTTCTGGATGCATGTTATTCACCAAAGTTAAATCAAGATAACCAAGTTTAACAGACCTGTAACTCCAAAGAAAGAAAAGCAATAATCAAATGTCTAACATCAACAACCACAACAATAAAAGCCCAGCCCCAGATGGTTTTATCACAGAATTCTGCCAAGACTCTCAAAAAAGAGTTAATGCCAATACTCCTCAAATTATTCAACAAAATAGAAACAGAAAGAACATTGACCAATTCATTTTATAAGGCCACAATTATTCTGATACCCAAATCAAATAAAACCCCACAAAGAAAGAGAATTGCAGACCAATTTCCATTATGAACATAGATAAAAATAAAATATTTGTAAACACAACCAAAGAACATATGAACATCAAAAAAGTCATTCTCCATGATCAACTGGGCTTCATCACAGAGATGAAAGGATGGATTAATATTTTTAAATTGATAATGTAATCTGCCAAATAAACAAACTGAAAGACACAAACCTCATGACGATCTCATTAGATGCAGGAAAGGCCTTTGACAAAATCTGACACACCTTCATGATAAAAGTCCTGGAGAGATTAGGATTATAATGAATATACTTATAATAAAGGCAGTTTACAATCAGACCATAGCCAATATCTACTTAAATGGAGAAAAATTCAAACAAGTTCACTAAAATAAGAGGCAAGACAAAGTTTTATCCTCTCTCCATGCCTATTCAATATAGCAGTTGAATTCTTACCTAGAGCAATAACACAAGATCAAGGGAATACAGTTCAGAAAGAACGAAGTCAAAGTGTTGTTACTTATAGATGCTACAATATTTATTATATGTAAGTGACCCTAAATATCCCACTGGGAAACTCCTGATAAACACTGTCAGCAAAAGTACCTGGACACAAAATTAACTCCCCAAATCTGTAGCCTTGCTATACAAATGACATATAAAATGACATATACAAATGACAAATGGACTGAGAAAAAAATTCAGGGAAACAACTTTTCAAAATAGCCACAAATAATATTTTAGGTTAACTCTAACTATGTAAGATTCACATGATAAAAGTTTTACAACACTGAAGAAAGAAATTGAAGAAGGTATCAGAAGTTGGAAATCTCTCCCCTGATTGTGGATAGTTAGAATTAATATAGTAAAAAATGGCCATCCTACCAAAAGCAATCTACAGATACAATGCACTCTCCTCAAAATTCAAACACAATTCTTCACAGATTTTGAAAGGACAATTTTCAAGTTCATATTGGAAAACACACACATGTGTACACACACACACACACAAAACAGCAACACAAAAGCAGCAACAGCAACAACAAAAACAGGTTAGCTAAAACAATCCTGAATAATAAAAGAATTGCTGAAGTATCACCATCCTGCCATTAAATTGTAGCACAGATATATTAATAAAAATAGCATTGTATTCACATAAAAGCAGATGCATCTATCAAAAGAATCAAATTGAACATCCAGACATAAATCCTTACACCTATGGACACCTGATTTTTGATAAAGAAGCCTAAAGTACATTCACACTGGATAAAGGAAAGCATCTTCACAAAATGATGGTGGTCAAACTAGATGGCTGCATGTAAAGACTCAAAATAGATCTATGTTTATCACCATAATTATCTCTTGGTGTCACTTCACCAAATAAAATTACATTATTGACTATAATTTCAACATCTCAGTTTGGCAGGTGGAATCTGATATTTATTTCATAATATATGTCATCTCAGTCCTTTTCTCTGCAACATTTGACAAATGTAATTAATTGAGAACTATTTCCTAAACTTAAATTCCATTGCTTGTATATTTCCTTTCCTTAATATTTTGCTGTCATGATCATGAAAAATAGAGTTGGTGCTTAGTTGATATGCAATACCAATACACATTGTTAAAAATAAAGAAACTTAGAACTCTAAAATACAAAATGAAAAGGATAACCACTTTTCCAAACAATTAAATGATTTTCAATACTAATATAGAATATTCAACTAGTGAATAATACTGCCATTATCCTGATTTGTTGGTTAGATTACTGTAAAATAGTTTATAAATACAGAACAAAGACAGTTACCCTTAATTTATAGGATGTTAAAAAATATTTACTCTTCTCCATAATGATGATCATCATTTATCATCACATTCAATTATTTTCACACCTATTTTGAATTCAACCTTTCTCCCAAGTTCTTTACATGTGACTACAAAATCTATTCTCCATGAAAAGTCATGCAGTCAATACCATTATGCTCTCTTTACATGTCAGCAAAAAAAAATAAATATTAACTACTTGCCAACATATGACAAAATTTGAGTTAGAACTCAGAGCTCAAGATAAGTGACTCTTTACCAGTCATCTGTCAAATGACATTAAATTAGGAAGAAGAAAATAACTATATACCTCTTCTATCATCACACATTAAAAAGCACCTACATGTCCCATTGTGGTGGTGGTAGACACAATATGAAACTGACCTCCTCTATAATTATGAAACATGTAGCTTATATTAAGGAAAACTGAGTAAATGAACTCAACAATTAAATGTGATTGATGGGTGGACAATTGTATTGTTGCATAGTTGTATGTGACTGTGATAGGTATAAAAGGCCACTTACAGGCAGCTTGGGAGAAAATTGCAGTGTAATATAGTGTACTTTCAGAAAATCCTTTTTTGCTATCAACAAATGGTAAGAGTTACTGTTCAAATTGTATTGTTTGGGGCCATAACTAAGTCATTCAGGTACCCAAGCTGTAAATCTACCCCTTGACAAGTACAATAAATTTACTTGTAAATGTTGTTTCAACAAGGAAATTTAAGCTTATGGTGCTTTGATGTTAAATGTAAAATATTTATCTTAAAAGAGGACACATCCAGACACACCACCACTGACAAGGCTTGTCTCAATGATAGCCATAAATCTTCGAAAATTTTCATAAGTTAAAATGTACATCCAGTAATACTATTTTGTGACACACACATATTTTGTGATTGCATCTTTTAACCTGAATAACAAGTCTTTTACGACCATTACAAATCTCTGGCTTTCCATTTGCCTGGTTAAAGATTTAGTCTTGTCACTTGTCATTCATCTAAAGAGTAATATTTTATGTTTGGGTGTGTTTGAGTTAGAAATGCATTGAGACAAAGGTTGACACAAACATGTGACAGTGGCCTCTTTTCAGTACAAAGCAACTCCATATTCCTTTAATCATATGATAGCATTTACTGAGCATCTAAAGTTTCTATTATTCTTCAGAGGGGTTCCATAGAAAGTAACAGTTGAGTGCATCACATTCTTCTTCTGTCTTCTGTTGGTTCATTTTCTGATGCTTTGATTTTCCCCACAGAGGTTAATTCAGGACTTCCAAATTAAGCAAATTCTACTTTTTCATCACTCAACTTCTCTCTACCCCCATTGCTACAAAACAAATTAACAAACCAGGTAATAGTCTAAGGATAACAATTTCTACAGAGTATAGTGGTATTGGTTATATGTTTTCCCACAGGAGAGGAGTCAGAAGACATAGAACAACAAGATGAGCTCAAATACAAGCTTGAAAACCATCTTTACACAACATTTCTACTCATACCTATACTCATATTTCTGACCTAAACATAACAGGCCAATCAGTAGTTAGAGCTCAGAAACAGAAAAGAAAGGATTTTTTTTTTTTTACATTTTTATTCTGGTCTTGAGTTATCATTCTTAGAAGAGGAAAGACAGGATTGATAATTGTTTAGTTATTGTTTCTGTGTAAATTCACTCAAACCACCCCTCAAATCTTAAACAAATCAATCACAATTTTGCATAATTTATATGCAAAATTATACAAATTCTAATAGCCATTATTTAGAAAAATACATTTAACATATAAAATTTAAGATTAATTGCCATTTATAATGAATAATTTATTATTTAAAATCATCAAATATTAATTTTACTCAGAAGTGTTGATCTTATTTTTTTTTCAAGTTGTACACCAATTTTCTATTTGCGGTAACTATATGGAGCATATTATATGGAAGTTCTTTACTGCTTAACAACAAATATAGTTTTTCATATAAATTTAGAAATAAGTTTATATGTCTGGAACTATATTAAATATTATATTTTAAAGATCAGGTAAAGAATCTGAACAACAGGCAAAAAAACAATATTAATATCTTTAATAGTAAAATCATTTAAAATTATTTTTCCTTTAGAAATGAATTTCAAGTAACATATTCCTGCTACATGTAAATTGTTAATAAATTATGCTGGAATGTATTACATACAATTCTTTTAACTTGAGATTTTAAAAAACACTGTCTATATACTGTTCTATACCAAAGTAACTGATGATCACAGCAGCAAGGTGTTAATACATTTTAGAGGATGTTTCTAGATAGTGCATGGAACATTTTATGGTATAGTGATAAAGAAATGTTTGAGTGTTTACTCAATATCTTTTGGTTGATTTCTTGCTTTGAGCTGAATTCACCCCACCACACATGCCAGCATACTCACAATTGAGCACATTGGCAAGAGTACAAGTCTCTCTCCTATTGTTGTTTTATCATCTTCAAAAGTTCTATACTATAGGATATAATCTCTACCAAATTTTACATTGTTCTGAAAGCATGAGAGAGTTCTTCTCAGTTAATAATAAGGCGTGCTTTTGTAGTGTTATTTGCTCCACCCATGACCTTGGGCTATAGGGCCCAAAGGAGGTGGAGCTTCTTGCTCTTGTATGTGACCTCTTATAAGGAAAGAGAGAAGGGTCACATGCCCCTTCTCCCTGCCACCTGCAAGGTGGATTTGCTCCCTGTCAGATCAGAGGGTGACTTAAACTGTCTACTCCGTTCTGTATTTGTGAGTGTATTTCCTCAATTTACCTTAATAAATTTCTCTAATTCTTTTTAATCAGATTCCTGTAGATTTGGTCACTTTACCTGGTGCCCAACATGGAGTGCTGTGGGCTGTCTTTCTGTATGCTGTGAATACGTGTTGCTCTGATTGGTTGATAAATAAAGCTGTTTGGTCAATGGTGAGGCAGAATAAGGTTAGATGGGACATTCAAATTGAATAGATGGGAGAAGAAAGGAGAGGGAGAGGAGATACCAGCCCAAGGAGCAACAAGATGCCAGTAGACTAGTAATGCCATGGCCATGTGGCAACATATAGATTAATAGAAATGGGTTGAGTTAAGTTATAAGAGCTAGCTAACAAGAAGCCTGCCATAGGACATACAGTTGGTAATTAATAAAAGTCTCTGAATGATTATTTTATAAGTGGCTGGGACCTCAGGGCCAGGCTAGACACAGGAAAGCTTCCAGCTATATTTTGGCACTCAGATGTTGTAGCAACAATTTCCACCCAAAACCCGAGAAAGCTTTATACAAGGGTTCTAAAATGGAGCCAACAGCAGCTTCCTAGTTGTGTCTCTCAGGCAAGCTGTGATATAGAGACACTGCAGCATGCGGGCTTGAACTACAGTATGGTTGGTTAGTGCATGTGTAGGCTTGACCTACAGCATGGCCGATTCCTGCCCCAGTATGCAGAGGTGTCTCCAGGCCATGCAGCACACTGCATGGTGGATTTAACTTTTGCTAGTACAAAAAAAAAAGTTTTCTGGGTTACGTGCTGCTAGATGGAGGCATAGACCCACTGCTTGCCAGACTCAGAAGTGAGCACGGATCCCAGAACTGGCAGTAAATGTACCTCCACTATGTTGGAAAGCTGAGGTGGGCGGAGCCAGCAGCCAGGACTGCTGCTTTGGTCCTAGTCATACTGCAGTTTAAAATCAATGGTCAAAAATGATTACAGATTCACAATAAGACAGATTCAGATGGAATAAAACTCTAAATGGTTTAGTGTGTGTAAAAATGTACATAGGCTTGAAAGAGAGAGAAAAAGGAATATATGCAGTTATATAAAGAAATAGATAATTTTAAAAAATAAAATCTTTAAAGAGACAGTAAAAGTAATATAAAAGTTAAACTACATAAATATAAAAATTATACAGAGTCTGGATTGTGTTGTCTTTGGGTTTTTTAACTGGAGAGATACATTTGATTATACAGGCTGCTGAGTTAAACCAATATGTATATTTTAAAGGTATCTTGATTTCAAAATTTGTATCTAAGGATACATTGCTTTGGAAAAGAGGTTCAGCTTTTATTTCCACAGAAGATGAGGACCTGTGGATTGCTTCCAGGCTAATATGGTTTGATCAACCAAGATTCCCTAAAAGGTTGATACAGCTTCACAAACTACTATTCCAAGATTTAACTATAATTCTTAATTTTCTCAAATTCCCCATAAGATTGCCAGTTCCCCCAATCAGCAGAAAGTAGTATGAGAAGCTATGCTCAAATTCCCAAAATATTGTCTATAAATGTTTATTTTTATTTAAAGGGGGTTGATTATAAACGTAATCTCTTTCTAAAGAAGAAAGGGGGATAGAGATATGATAGGATAAAAGGCTAGGTAATTGAATCTACTTTTAAAGAGCAACAACTTCTTTAAAATGTTATATAGTGCTATGGATTTTAGTTTATTGATACAAAATTAAAGTTAATTTTGTTATACTGTATATATTTCTACTCTTGTTTAAAGTATTATGTTTATGCAACTCATTTAAAATTGTAATGTATAATTAAGAAATACAGATTAATAATTAGTCATCTGTGATATTCAAGCTTATAGTTATGTTAGTTTTCTAGGTATACATAAATATATTTCAGTTAGGTAGATAATCTTCAAACACTTCAAAGACTTACAGAATATGGCATTTAAAATGTTTTAAAAACTTAGACTTTCCTGGACAGTGAGACACATCTGCTCCTGGCAGCACCGATTTACTTCAAAGAGGAAGATGGACATCAAAGACACTCCGTATGGAGTTTATCTTCTTCTTAGCAAAACTGGCTATTTTGGCAAGAAACTGCTTTTACCTGGACTGTTGGACAATATGTTGCATAGACTGGACATGCAGGCCCCATGCGAAAGTGACCACTAAACTTTGCCTAAACAGGGTGAGATGGTCCTTCAGGTTCCTGCCTCACAGAGGAGATTGCCAGACATTTTGCAGGACACAGGGAGAAGCAACTGATAAACTTTGCCAATAGTCAAGACAATCCTTCAAATTTCCTGCTTCACTACAAAGTCTGTCAGAGACTCTAGGCCTGTAGGATGAAGATGGATGCCCCAAAGTTGCAGAGGAACTTGGGTGACTGTCCAGGCAGCCAGATGTCTCTGTCATTTCTAGAACTTTGGAAGTTGTTTGCAATGCACTTCCTGTTTACTTAGGTAATATTATATCCTTCTGGGGTCTTTGATGTAGTTGAAGACTACATATTTATAGTTATAATTATAATTTTCCTTGGTTATAATAAAAGATAAATTGGATATGAAACTTTAGACTCACAAATATAGGATAGATGATAGAATATTTTCTTTAATTTTGCCAAATATAAATAGACTAGATATTATAACTGTAATTCTTGCTTGATAACTGTTCTATTATATGTAATTTAACTATGTTAAAGTTAAAACCTTCCTTTTCTGCTACAAGTCACAAACATATACAAAGTAAGATTTCAACTGATTATGACAAAGCTAATACCCGGAAGAAGCCAAGGGCTTTCCAGAGGTCAAGCTGAGGCTCAATAAGCCTTGGTGATATTTGGCTTTTGGTTATCAGCTGTTTCCTGCTATGAGTTTCTTGTGTGCTATTGTAGCTTTTCCATCATTTATTGGGCACCACTTCCCCTCTACTAAAGGAATATTTAGATAACCTGCGCTGACAGCTATGTACAGCCAGAACCCCAGTTCAAGCCTCCCTGTAATTATCATTATTGGCAGCATCCAGCCAGGTCCATCCCCAGACAAAGGAAAGTACCTTATCAGAGATACCTCTGTACTCTCTAAGAACAGGCTTAAACATCCAGACTACCTGTTTGAGAAGGCCTGGTGGAACTGCCAATTAAGCTTAACTTCCTCCTTTCCCAAATCTTACCTCTAGTTTCAGAACTTCCTTTAACTATCACCAGAGACATCTAGCTGTACATAGGTTGCCTAGTGATCGAGCACACTTTTGTCCACCCTGTAGAAAATAGCAGATAGCTTGGGGAGATAGGCGCCACAGGAAAAAAGAAGGCAGTTTTATTTTCTCCTATTGACCTAGCAACTTATAGATTCTTAACATTTTCTACCAATCATGTTTAAGATTATATTTGAGCACATAAAATCCCTCTTCTTCCTTTCCCCATTAGTCACTTTCCTTTTGGGTTGCAAATCATAATTAACAATTACTGCCCCTCCATGTGATTTTTATCACCCCTCCGTTTGACCCTGGAAGCCTGGCTTTGCGCTGCCAAAGGATTACTGCTTGTAAGTGTATATATACCAGGACTCCCAGGGCATGGGAGGACAGAGAAGAAGATTTAGAAGAATAAATGACTGGACTAAGAGCTCGGTGTGCTGTGATTCTATTTCACCAAAATAGTCCTCACCATTCATAGTTCTCTCTCTCGAGCCCCTGGGATGTATAATATTAAGGCTGGTCCCTCTAATATTATACAAGACTTTTCAATTAGACAGAAAAGAGGAAGTGCTATGGGATGTCTTTCTGTATGCTGTGAATATGTGTTGTGGGGCCGGGAGGGACCAGAGAAACCTTCTGGCTACATTTGGCAGAGTTCCAGAGGGATAGCATCTGTGGTAGTTTGAACATAATTGGCCCCCATAAACTCATAGGGATTGGCACTATTAGGAGGTGTGGCTTTGTTGGAGTAGGTATGGACTTGTTGGAGGAATTGTGTCACTGAGGGGTGGGCTTTGAGGTCTCATATATGCTCAAGGTCTCATATATGCTCTCATATATAAATGATCAGTGTCTCAGATTACTTCCTGTTAACAGCCTGTGGATCAAGATACAGGACTCTCAGTCTTTTCTCCAGCATCATGTTTGCCTGCACACTACCATGTCATACCATGATGATAATGGACTAATCCTCTGAAAAGGTAAGTCACCCAATTAAATGCTTCCTTATAAGAGTTGCGATGGTCATGGTGTCTTATCATAAGCAAAAGAAACCATAACTAAGACAGAGTCCATGATGGTGGAGTGAAGGCAGTTGGCAGCAGGAGAGGAAGGTGAAAGAGCCACTGAGAGCTCGCATCTTGAACCACAAGTATAAAGCAGAGAACAAACTGGGCATGACACACGGCTTTGAAACTTCAAAGTCTGCCTGAAGTCACACAGTTCTTTCATCAAGTCCATGCCTCCTGAACCTACAAAACCAGCACCACCGAATGGGACCAAGTATTAAAAATCTAGCCTATGAAGGACATTCTTATTCAAACCGCAACCACCATTGTGTTCTATCTTTAGCCCCTTGAAAGACTCTTCCCTATTCCCTGTGATGACTAGTTTTATGTCAAAACTGACAAAAGTCAGAGTTGGTAGGGATGAAGGAATTTCAATTGAGAAAATGACCCCCACCAGGTTGGCCTTTGGAAAAATCCCGTGGTGCTTTCTTGATGGAGGATTGATACAGGAGAAACTAGCCCAGTGTGTGTGGGCAGTTGCCTGAGGTGCTGTAAGAAAGCAGGGTGAACAAGCCACGAGGAATAAGCCAGTAAACAGCACTCCTTCACATCCCCGGCTTTAGTCTTTGCTTTAGGTTCTTACCCTGTTTGAGTTCCTGTCCTGAATTCCCAGATGATAGACAATAAAATGGAATTTCCAGTTAAAATCAACCCTTTCTGCCTCAAGTTGCTTTTGGTCATGGTGTTTTCATCACAGCAGTAGAAACCTGAGACAGTCCCTCAGAGATTTCTCAGCATTTGAATAGGTATAATAGCTTTACTACTTTCTCTACTTGTTCCCACATGACATTTTCCTATAATTAGATTGACAAGCTTTTCTCCCATGGTATGTGTTATTATAAACTGGTTTTATCCCAATATCCCAGGATACTGCTCTTCTTCCTGTCTTGCATTTCTTAAGGGAAAGTGACTTTAATCATTGAAATCCAAAGTTATTCATGGTAAACTGATTAAAACATCTGATTATATTTTTGTCTTTTAGTGTACTTATAGTTAATTTTGTCTCTATTGAAATTCATATTAATTTATCACAAATCCATTTCCTTTCTTTTCATACTTATATTTCATTTAAAGTACTAAAATACTTAATATGATTATCTTCAGATGTAAATTGTATTATTTATGTATTTAATCTCAAGTTAATAAGTGGATCATTAAAATTGATCATTATAAAAGTGAGTGGAGAATCATGTACAATAGGGTTAAGAACTATTAGGATAACTTAATTTATTAAAAATGAAAGCTCTTTCAAATTAATGTATTAAGTATAGTACTCCATGTATACACAAGAAGAATCTGATTTCTTTTCTTCTAAGTTATTTTTAAACTAACATTATTACTCTTCAATCCTTTGCCAGAATTTATTGGAAAGTGTAGATTGTCTAATCACTAACATCCAGAGCATCATGAGATGGTATTCTAACTAGTCTCATTTTACATATATAAAATTGAGGCAGAAAGAAGATTAAAAAATGTGGCTAAAACAAATATCCAGAGACAACTCACTCTAATAGGTTGGTGACAGGAGGTGATCAGGTGCTCTCGAAAGAGCTGAGGGTATGAGAACAGTGAATCTTTCAAAGAGGTAAGCCAAGGACACTGGCTTCCTAAGGGACACTTTCTAATTATAAGCAAGACTAGAGACTGAGACTCTAGGCCTCAGGCGGAGCAAGAATGACCTAGAAGTAGAAAATTTGTCTACTCTACTCCACTGGATAAAGGGATGGGAAAATTGAAAGTTTTCAAATATTTGGTTATGTTTCCTAGAGCAGGCATGTTTGTGCTCTCAAACATGCATCAGTGGAACCTGGAATATGCTAAGCACAAAGGATTGTTCCTTCAAAGGAAGGAATGAAAAATCTGTTTACTGTCCAAGAGGCTGGATTGGATCAGACGTGATTTCTAGCCACATGACATTTGCCCAGTCTGTGGCAGTAGATTTTCTGGCACAGGGCTCTCCTCCAGAACCTTCTTGTAAACTTATTTTTCTCAGTCAACCCGTATCACCTCTCTTTATAGAAGGTATCACACGTCCTTTACAAAGGGTTTTGATGTAGTCGTGTCTGATCTGTATTTAGCAAACTTTGTTCTTCAAAGAGATTTAGGTATGCTTGTTGTGCACGCAGGATTGAGTTAATCATCACAAGAATAGTTTTCTCCAGATTGTGCTGTGTATAAATACGCCTAAAAGAAACAATTCGGGGCCAGACTCCCGAGTTTGAACCAACACTAGCTACTGAGTCATGTTGCACTCCACTACCTTCTTGCCTCCCACAGTCCATCCTTCGCCTGCCCATAAAGGTGGCAAAGACCCCTGCAGTCTCACTTCAAGACACTGGATAAATTCTGAAAACCATAGAACAGGATGCTTCAGAGCAAAGGCAACATTTCAAGTAAACAGTATAGAATTTACTGAAGTTGTTGGGAGATGAATTCTGAGATAAGGTAAAAGATCTTAAAGGCTGGAGATCACCACTGAAGGTTTCATTGACATATCACTTGGGCACAACTGCCAGCCCAACAGACAGAATCTGAGATGGACTTAATTCAATCTATTCCTTCCACAAAGACACTGCTGGGGAATAGTAGACACTGGACTATTCTGCTGAAAATAAATCTGTGTGCTGAAGCAGCAGGTCAGGAGTGCAATGTTTGTCTACTCTGAATGAAGTCCTAATTCCAAAACAGCACCAAACACTCAAATGCATGTGAGAACACACACGCACATACACACACACACACACACACACACACACACACACACAATGGTGGTTGCTTCAAATTATTATTTCTTTGCTTGTGAAGGAGCTTTTGGGCTAATTTGTGTTGAGACCATTTTCCTTTTATTATCCATCATTTCCTTCTCCCACACAAGCTGTATGCATATAGTTAAAAATAATACTTGGCTATCTTGTGATAAGAAAACAAATAGCTTAGAATCATTGATTTTTTTCCCCTATTCTCTGGTAATACTCTAATCACTAAATACAGCAACTAAATTAATATCAAAGCATTGTGATAGTGGGTACTATCATGATTTTATATGTGGACAAAATTGAGGCACAGAAAGAGAAAATAACTTTCCTAGAGTCAAATTTACAGTTCAGCAAGAATATGATCCAAACCTGGGAATCTTGTTCCACGGTCCATGTTCACAGTTATTATCCACTCAAATAAAACCCCACGTAAGTCTGAAAACCGATACAAGTGACAAGGGGAAATTTTGCTATGCAGAATAAATAAGGGCAATTGTATGTATTATTACAACCTTATCATGACTGAGCAAGACTTTTGTCCTACACAACTAAAATAAAGGTCTTTATTCAGCATACTATAGATCTGTCAATTCTCTAGAGTTCAGCTGACCAGAGTGTACGACGAGCAATGAATCATGGTATTCTAGTCAAACACTTGGCTGTTTGTTGTGGCTGCTGCTGTTAAAGCATTTCAATCAGTTATACCAGTCATACCACATTTGAAACCTGTTTTATTGTATTTGTCCTTGTGGTATTGAGCAACTTAGTGTCCCTAAGTTTAGGTCATGTCATCTATAAAATGAGAAACACAGCAACTCCACATAAGAAATATTTGAAGGGATCTGATAACATTATATCAAGGAAGTATTTAGTATAAAGCCTATCATGAGAACTCAGTACGGAAATACTATTTTATTGTGTGTTTGAATATGAACATATGGAAAAGTAAACAAAGGAAGAAATACCAATAAAGGAATAAAATGCTTTTTAAATGAAATGTTAGCTTTGCATGCTTTTTCTCTAGAGACACAAGGAAATTCTATAAATCTATGGCTTAGGACAATTTTTATATGAACAATCATCTTTAAGACTATGATGTTCTTGTATTGTGATAATCATACTCTCGAAGATTGTGTGGGAACCCTTTTATATTGGCTAATCAAGCTTCTAAAAATGTCAGCTAACAATTTAATGAATCTGAAATAAGCACAACTGCTAGACAGAAATACAAGCATGAAAGCATAATTTCTTAAATAATGAACTTGGAGCCTCCTCCTATGTACTCCTGTTTTGTTTAAACATTATCACCTTTCTTTGTATCTGTTTCATTTTTGAAGAAACTAGAGTGTGTAACACAAGGAGCAATGTGAATATGTTGAGAGAATATTAATGCTTAAAGATGAAAAGTATTCTATGTGTGCTGTACAGCAACACAACTTTGAGATATTTTTCATCATGCATGTTATATAAGGTGAATTGACTAAGGGGTAGAGGGCTTGCAAGCTCAAATTAGCCACAGCCTCAGACTTAAAAGAGGTGCTTACTGTCCTGGCTAGCAATAAAATCAGGAATACACATGAAATGATTACAAAACTAACACAGAGTTTGACAGAAAAAAAATAATAAAAAGATACATGATGGGCCTGAGGAACTTCAAACAAAATACATGAAAATTATTTCTATGGTTGAATATGAATACTGTCTCCAAAATTTCCAATTATAAAGAATTGGTCTGTAGAATAGAAGCTTTTGATAAGTCTATCGATACACCCTTAAGTTTTTGATGTGTGGACTGGGAGATCATCATGGGACTCAGTTTGTGTCCTCTCTGCCTATCTCCTGGCTTGAGATACAAATTCTGCCGCTGCCACTTGCTTCCTCATTGGAGACCCAAAGCAATGAGGCTGTTCAGCCTTGGATTTGAACATCTAGAAACATGAACCTCTGTTTATGTCATGAGTAGCCTGTACTGGATATTTTTTCATAATAACACAACGCTAACTAACATAGTAATCTTAGAGGAATTTGAAAAGGTGAAAGTGGACAGGGACAGACTTCATTTTAAACACTTTCCCGCAGAAATTTTCAAAGAAGCTTTTAGGCCTTTAGAAATGATCCATCACTACTAGTACAAACAGCTCCTTAGCAAACAGTAAACTAGTACAAACAGCTTAACCAAGGCATTGCAGCTGGGAAGAGTGCGGTAAAGGATCTCTTGAGCTCTTTATTAAGAAGCCGAAAAGATGATGTTGAGGAAATTAGTTAAAAAGAAAAAAAAAAAAACACACCTTATGCGGTTATTGGTGTACTGTCTTTGCTATAGTCCGTGCAATAGTTACCATTCTGGCATTCTTGTGTGCATAGAAACATAGCTCCTACGTAAGCACATTTTGTAGAGACTATGGTCAGTTCCTGCTGTCAAGTCACATAATTTTCTAATTACGGAACTTACTTGAAAGTGGCAAATAGGATAGGGTAATTTTATTTCTGCTCAAATGTCTAATTTAATTCTACATGAAAGATTTCACAAAATTTTAAAATATTTCATATATCAGCTGCTACAATAAAATGGAAAATGATTAATATCTAATATACAGATTTATGTCCTACCAAGTTGAATATCTGAAGTCTGGGGAAAGGGAGAAGAAAGGAACGAAGAAGTAGATTGTAATTTCCCAGGTAACAAAACCATTCTGTAATAATGATGGAGACACCCCATTAAGCACTTTGCAAGACTCACAGTACTCAAATAAACTATGCTAGTACTAGTTCATCCGTACTGCTTCATCAATTACAATACATGGAGAACATCAATTTCCATTGATAAAAGTTGGGGAAACCAAGGTAGAGAGGGCCAAGAAAAAGTTCATATTTTTCACTAAAGTGACTTATAAAAATAAAATATCTCAAAGTCTATTTAAAAGTAAAAATGGGTAAAGAGACCTAAGAATTTCAGAGTTTAATAACCAAAGAGGAGTATTATATTTATCTGTTAGGTAAGTTTGGAGTCCAGTATCACAGAGCAATCAGCTCCTTCCTGATGTCTCTGTCTGCGGAGCTGTGGTGTTTGCCCACATTCTCCACTGCAAAGGAGTTCAAGATTAATGTAAGGCAATTACTCATTTGAGACAAAGTCAACCTCAAGCCTTTCTATTTTGAAGTCAGAAGTTCCATTTTCTATTTCCAGACCCAGGCTCATTGTTTTTCTTGAGTGACACAGCTGAGTTCTCCCAATCCATTGAGGAGACAGACGCTCCTGGTTTGCATTCAAACTGAGGAAACCAGAGATACAGAGGTGCGACAATTCATTCATTTACATAATAGCCTTGGAAGTGACACTTAAACATAATATTCAGACAAGGCCTTAAGAACACATTGAAAAGGCAAAACACTAGGGGTCTTAAGGTTAACCATCTTCTAGTAGGAGCTGGTGCTGAATGAAGGAGCTTTCAGTTGAAAGGGATTGCTGGCTCAGAAATAAAATCCACATGTGGCCTAGGTGACAACTTCAACAAAGAAAGCTTCTATGTGCAATTTTAACAGATTCCATGAATGTGTGTATTATGAACTTGTTTCCAGATGCAGCACTGATGTATCTGCTCCATCTTTGTGCAGTCACCTAGACGACAGTGTCTGACATCATCATTCTCTATTAACCTCCATCTGCTGGTCTATGTCTGTCATTTCTTTCACTGTAACATAATGTGACAGAAGCTTCATTTGCATGAACTTATCTTGGCAAGTTGTACTTCATTAAAGAGAATCCTGCAAGCATCAGTGAAAGCTTTCTTATCTGGCCATACATAGCTAAGCTTCATAAATCATTCTTTCACTTTCCATTTTGCAGCTTCTAGAAAGGCAACATTATTGAATTCAGATTGCTGGAAAAGAGTGGTACTAAAATGTGTATTGACCAGCTTTTAGAGCCTGAGCTCTGCTTGCAATGTAGACAGTAATCTTAACCAAACCTCTTAGATGTAAAACTGAAGTCGCTAACATGGCTTACAAAAGGCTATAAAACCCTTAACAACATCCATTGGTAGCAAGCTGGTAGCAATCTAGGGAAGCAAAGAATGTGCTGGTCCCTTGGCTTCCCATCTCTTGCTGCCTAGGCTCTTTTGTTTTAATTTATGCTAATTTAAGGAGTTGCTTACATTATCATAAACCTATCAACACTCGCTGTGAGCACTATATTGGGAAGCAGTTAGAAAGGCCATAGGAAGTCCCCTTGTTCATTCTTGGCTGTTGTCTCCTGATGCTTTCTCAGTGCTTTGTGCAACCAGATTATTCAACTGAAAATCAACATCTGAAACATCTTCCAAAGAATTCTCAACAAATTAACATTTTGCTATAAATGTAAAAAGTCTGTCCAAGCACAGACCTTTTACTCCCTAGGCCTGCAGACACACTGTGGAAGCATTTCCATGGTCATGCTTAAAAAGCTATGTGCTTTTAGAGCATTGAAGATCTGACATCGTAGAAAAGGGGAAGGATGTTGTATGAAGTCACAGTACATATTTACTTGGTGTATTTCATGTATTACTCTGACCAAACAAAAAGTATTTTCTTGCCCTTTTCATCTCTTCCCCTAGATGTCTTCTTATCAAGCATTTCAGATGGGTTTATAATAGATAACATGGTTTCATTTTTCTGGTTCATTTAGGTGAAAATTTCTGCTCATATTTTTCATGGTACCTACAATACATTTACAGCTTGCTGACAAAAATGAATGTAAATTTTTTAAAAATAAATGAATGATCCTAATATGGTGTAATAGGAATCCCTAAACTGATAAATTATAATTTAATATTTTTTAAAATTATATGCTTTTAAAAGCATAGGTGTTTAATTCATGGGAGAACTATCTCAGTTAAGTCTTCTAGTGATAGGAAAGAGAATCTTAGCATCAATGACTTTCCCATCCCCACAAGTAGAGAAAGGTACACAGAGGACTCATAAAATAGTAAAAAGTACAGAGTTCAGATCCAGTTAATTATTAAGTGATAAGTAACATAAAACAAAAATATGTTCCATTTCTTATGAAAAGACACTAAGTGGAAATAGACAGTCTATTAGTGACTTCTCACCTACCATAACAAAAGAAAGTTAGAATTTCCAGAAAATGAATCGTTTTTCCTGCATCTATAGTTATTTTACTTTTATCATGATAGAGAAGGCATTAGTTCATTTCCTGTTTGACACAATAGAGATAGAGACAATGCAAACAAGTAGAGCAAAGGTCGTGTCTTTGTTGATTCCATGAATGCTTCCTACAGATACTTTTTTTAAAAAAGTAACCCTTGAATGTAGCAGAGGACAGCAGATTTAGAGAAGATGCTGAATGTTACCACAATAAATGCACAGATTAGAAAATAGAGATCCAAGTAAATGGTATACACAGATATTTCATTTTATCCATTTTAACACATTAGCCTTTTAATCCTCACCCTTTAATTAGCACACCCACTATGAGCAACAATTGTGAAGCCACTTAGGAGTTCCCCAAGGAAGTCACAATCCACTTGGGAAAATGAACCTTTTAATAATGAAACTTAATGAGACTATTTTATTACAGATGCAAACTTCAAATAAAGCATAATAGGAGCAATGAATTATTCAAAGGATCAAAAGAAAGAAAAAAGAAACAGAAGAGTTGGAGTTTGTCAGACAGAGAACACAAGCAAAGATGCTGTGGAAATCATGATAGTGTTACCAGGTAACTAAGGATCCCTAGGGTGCTCCCAACTGTCAGGCTATTGCCTTTAAAGAGTGTGATTATCTGTACTAAATAAATAAAACCACTGCTACTTTATCTGCCCATGCTACCTTCAGTAGATCAAATTAGTTATATTTTATTTTACTATCCTGTGTGTGTGTGTGTGTGTGTGTGTGTTAGACTGGGAAAGGAATGTGGGAGATGGGTTGAGACACACTGATTGATTACCCTGCTGTGGCTACTACATGATGTTAGCCTTGACGGGATCATTTCCTTTTCTGCTAGATGTAATGTTTAGATTAATAGTAGTTAATTCCTAGTGCTGTTTATGCCTACTTTTTGATACCATAGCTACCTTGGAATGGTTTCCAAAGTCATGATGCCATTGTTAATTTTGGTAATGTTTTAATCTATAGTAAAAGTATACTCTCTTTAATATAGAGTGCAGACAGATATCAGAACATTTATCTAATTTTAAAGTCAACATTTAAAGATACAAAATAAAGAGAATTTCTAGATGTGTGAGAGGACCATTATGTCTGCACCCTGCAGAATAATTATTATGCAAATGATGAGTATTAGCAAATGCTTTGAAATCTCTCAGATGAAATATCTATTTGAGCTCCAAATAGAATATTTATTTTATCTGAGTTAAAATTGAAACTCTATTGTTAGTAGTTCTAATTATAGCAGTCTGGAGAGATATTACTACAATTATAAACTGAACTATTTCCCATCCCCACTGTAGCCTAAAGCAGACAAGGATGAGGTGATTCTTCCAAATGAAGCTGCACATTATATCTAAAATTAATATGGACCTTGGGTGCAAAAAATCCACAGGGAACACTTTTACATTCCATTATAAGCATCCTTGAATTTTTAGTAGCAACTTCAATAAGTATTTTAGTATACACAGTTAAAATGGAAACACTCAGCCTTCTGTAGTTTAACATTTCTTATAATCAAATGATAGCAGAGACTACACAATATCCATTTTATCACTTTTTTTACATGAAGATGATTCTTACATTGCTTCAGAAATTAGACAAATTTTTTCATATGGCATTAGTTGAGTAACATTTATTATCTGCATGGGTTCCATATCTGATGCTCTGTGTGTATAAATGGAAAATAACCACCACAACACAATACACAAATCATTGATTGTTCCTGAGTTTACAGGTGTCTGGGAGAGTATTAATAAGGTACTTTTCCACCCATATGTATTATTACCCTCTGAACAAAGGCAACATTTATTATTTTTTCTCTTAAATTAATATCCCCTTTCTGAGTCAAGAGGTCTTTTACTTTAAAAATAGACTTTCAACAACAAATAAATGAAATATTTCCTTACTTTCAGATTATCAGGGGGACTTAGAGTTGAGAAGAAGAATCTCTCACTATGGATTCAAAAGCAATAAACTGATAATTCACATTTAACTGGTTCATTTGACTTTCTTAAACTGAGTGTTGAACAGCTTTGTTAATTTTCTAGATCAAATGATCAGTGACCCCTTTATCTATGTGGAGTGACTCCTTTCTCAAGATGCTAGAAGAAGTAGTACTTAGATAGTTCACTGACAGATTTTAGAGACTGGGAGTCAACTCAGTACTTAGATGGTAAGCAACAATTGTTCACCTTTGGCTCTGGGCACACAATTAGAAAAGTTTGCCAACTTTGCTTAGCTGAATGAAGGCATTCTGTACAAAGGAATTTATTGGAAATGGTGTTACAAGAGAAGATATTAGTGCTTTCAGAAATGTCTACGCACTTTCCCTAGTGATAATTGCATCTTTTCCTGACAACTGAATGGAAATTCTTCGTAGGGAGAGGCAGACGTGGCACAGGAACAGTCAGCAAAAAGACAAGGAACAGGACACAGACCTCCCGGTGACTCTGACTCTCTCTCTCTCTCTCTCTCTCTCTCTCTCTCTCTCTCTCTCTCTCACACACACACACACACACACACACCATACACAAATGCAGGTTCACACTACATTCTTGTATTGCCAATTTGTGTTATAGGTTGATTCCGGAATTATTCTATATTTTTCTCTGTTACATTAGAAATTCTTTCTTTCTCTTCCTTGAAGATTGCTGAAATTTTTAGGAGACATTCCTAAACCGGTGATAGTTATTAATACTTATTAAATTAGTACATGAAATAAGTAGGCCAAAGTGTTAGTATACCTTTGGTAAACTTTTCCTTAGGTCAGCTTGTTTATTAGATATTATCCTGTACCAAAACAATGGTAACAAAAGAACGTTGAGATACCATGATACATGACCTTGAGACAGAGAACATAATCTGAACAGGTATCTTTATCCTTGAGATGCAACCTTGTGTTCTGAGCAGACTTAAGCTTTATGAAGCCATTTATTTGTACCTCAGCTATGCCTGCTCTACCTTGTTTAATTTGATCCTGTTCTTCATTTATTCAACCTTTTAGTCTTTAGGACTGCACTGGGTCCTGGATATACCACAGAGAAGAAAATGCAGTGCTATATACTATATCCACTCAACAAAGCAGCCTCTATGGAATAACGGTGTTCATATAAGAAAATACTACTTAGCTGAGTAAGGGTTTGCCATCAGTTTGCTGAACCCATAGAGCCTGGGGAATCAAGATATATTGAAAAATCTATTCTGCCAGCTACATAAAAACACTTAAAAGCATTGAGATCCTTTGTGCCAAGTAAAGAAATTGTAAGGAAAGGCAAACGGATATTAGTATATACCAAGGCATTTACCTTAACAGGTTTTCCTTTATTTTTATTAAATGTCTATGGTTCTGGCATAGTGGTTTTCACTTTGTGTAAAAGCCTAATATGTCACAGCATAATATTTTTCAAAAAATCATTACTTGGATTTTCCAACAGGATCCAATTTTGCTGAACATTTCCCTTCTCATCTAATAGGTCACAAATAATTTAAAATAGATCATTACATTAAAAATGCATGTAAATAAGGTTTTTACCTTGTGTTGAATGCTAGATATGATGGCTCTTCAAGACTACAGAATATATATTTGAGTGGTATAATCATTGGTTTATTTTGATGTAAATTATGGGGAAAATGTCAACTCTCATGCTATAATGTCCACTAACATGCTCTTACTTCATTCTCAAAAATAGAAGTGGAATGATAGATCTAATTATTTAATATGGAAGTACATATATAATGCATAAACCTGTATTTTAGACATATGTTCATCAATATACAGATCTTATTTGCTAAAGATATTGAAAAATCACTTGAGATTCATTTTAAGGAATGTTTCCTAAGAGAAAATCACTGTTAAGTGCTCCAAGTGAGAACTTCATGGAGACAAGGGAAGACAGAGTCTGGGGTGAAGAGAAATGGAGGCATGGCCTGTGCTTTAGCACTGATTGCCACCCCAGTGCCGCCATGATGATTAGCAGGTAAAGACACTGCTGTGGGCATCCAAACTACCAGCTAAGAACCTACATGAATGAGAAGCAGCTGTGTGTCTTCAGACTGGGCCAGGAAAGTTAAACTGCAGCATGCAGAGTGACAAGAAGAAGTTGTGATACTGATAAATCATGCAGATTCCCCACCATAAACAATGCAAGAGTTTATAGTAGTGGAGGAAAGGCTCACTAAACAAAGGCTAATAAACTCCTTGTTTATGAGAAGTGAAGGCACCACATTTGTGCTCTTCTCATTGTGTAAACAAATAGATGACAGAACCAACTTCTGAGACAGAACGTTTACTTTAGTTCACAGCTTTGCTTCTGGGAGCCAGAGCATGTAGCTGGTAACAGAAAGCAATACCTAGGAAGCAGAGAGACACCAAGCGTGGTTGCTGTGGTTTATAACCGTCAAATGCCCACTCTCCAAAAAAATCTACATTCACAGATCGGTCCCCTAAAACTGTGCCATCAGCTGGGAACTAAGTGTCCAGATACATAAGCCTGGGTAGTTCACATTTGCACTTCAACAGGATTCATGCAATTAAACACAAATGTGAACAAGATATAAGGGTATTTAGAGTTTGAGCTTCC
>CABHPQ010165612.1:0-32064 GCA_902168405.1 Peromyscus aztecus | reverse complement strand
CCGCTCAACAAAATAAGGCAGGGAAAGAAATGCCGCTCGGGATAGGGTGCTGGCCTGGCGTGTGTGAGGCCCTGGGTTTGAGCTCTTGCGAGTGGGTCGGGGGAGGGACAGGAAGAGGGAGAGGGGGAAACTGGCCGATGAACAGGATTTCCAGGGCCAGCACTCACTAGGCCCCAGCCTTGAGTACTGGTGGTTTTTACAGCCTCCCACAGACAAATTGTGAAGAAGAAACTTGGCAGGAGACTTGAGGGGTGACAGAGTTAGAATAAAACAAGGCCCCTGGATGGGCAGCTTAAAAGAAACCCTGAGTATGGCCTAGAGGCCAGGAAGGAGACTGAAGACTCTTACCTTGACCTGGTCGAGCACCACTAGAGGCCCATTGACGCTGCACACCGTCCTGTAGGCTGGGGGAGGGGAGGAGTGGGTCAGCATCTCACCTCTAAGTCCGACTACGTCCCATCTCCAAGGAAAATGTGTGTGTGTGTGCGCGCGCGCACACACACACACACACACACACACACAGAGAGAGAGAGAGAGAGAGAGAGAGAGAGAGAGAGAGAGAGAGAGAGAGGCATCCTGTCTCCTGCCCTCTGTGCACCCCCACCTCCTCCTCAGCCTGGGCCATCAGGGTCATTAGCTGTGACAGCGCCAGCCACCATTGCTGTAAGGGTCAAGCCCCTGCCACAGACCCCCCACTGTCTCAACACCTGCAGGATGCTGGAGGAGGGCATGAGGGCAGAGGCCTCCTCGGAGTCCTGCCCAGGCCCGCTGAGCCCTCCACCCCGTGTGCTTCCCCTCCGGCCTCCACCCCCACCTCACCTACTCCCTCTTCCCAACTCCACTTGAATGTTCCAAAAGCGTCTGGGGCACAGCTGTGGCCTCCTGGGCCCTTCCCCAGGCCCCCATTGCCATCCCTTCACCCTGCACTGATGAGCCCTGTGGGGTGAGGGGTGCTGCCCCCCTCCACTTCCTCCACCAAGCCCTGGCCAGGTCCCACCAGCACACTGGGCACCCTAGTGGGTAGAGGAGGGTGATACCAGGAAGAAACACACACACACACACACACACACACACACACACACACACACCACACCACACTGAGAAGAAAGCTCAGCTCCCAGGGTAAGATCCAAGGACTGTCAGCTAGGAAGCCTGCCTTTGGTCCTGCTGGGGCTAGCTCAGGGGCTCTGAGGAGGCTGTGGTCCCTTGACTGGCAATGGAGTACCACAGCTAGTCTCTCCCAGGGATTCTATGGAGCACCAGTAATACAGTGGAGACAAGTAATTTGCCCAAACCGGATGAGTGGGGTGCTGAGAAGGAATTGGGTCACTCACAGACCACGGAGTTCAGGGGAGGTGGGCACCATGGGCCTGGGACTGGCATGCTTGTGGCACATCTTGGGAAGGGGCTGCCCTGGGCCCTCCATCAGCCCACACTGGCCCACAGTGTGCCTGACCCCAGAGGAAGCCAGTGTCCCTGTCCATGCCTTCCCGGTCATTGAAGCTGTTTCACAGCACATCCACCAGAAAGAGCAAATGCACAAGGCTATTCTTCTGCTGGTCTTTGCAAGTACCCTCCTACTGTAAGGACTACCTGGAAAACTCAAGGCTGAGCCCAGGATTGCCAGAGTAGGACACTCTGCTCCGTTCCCTCCCAGAGCTACCTACTGCCCCTGAATTATCTACCTGCTGTCTTCCCTCAGCCCCTGAAGGAGGTCCACCTTTATCTAAGGCAGGATCCAGGAGAAGCCCCTCCTGGTGAAGGGCCAGTTCCTCACCCTGCATTTGTCTCTCAGGCTAGCCCTACCACCCATGTGCAATGGCCCCCTCTCAGCCTCTCCCCTCCCTTGCCCTCACTCTCACGAGAGGACTACTAAATCATCAGGCACATTCCCCTTCTTCCATATCTAGGGTTCTTGGAAGAAACCCACAATGTCCCCCACTGAAGGGCTTCTTACAGATCAGCCCAGGCTCTGCTCCTCCCCTCTCACTTCCTGTTCCCTGGGAATCTTCCCTCCTCCCTTCCTTTCTTTAAATCCTAGCTGTTGAATGCCATCCAACTGCCACTAGCAAGGCAGATAAATGACAACTCAAATGTAGAGCCTAGTGTCCAAAGGCAGGGACAGAAAGAACATGGCATTGTGAAGCTATGAGAGACTACAGGGATGTTTAGGTGGGGAAGATCAGGATGGGCTAGTGAGATGAAGGTGGGATGGATGGGCCACGTGGAGGGCAAGATGGGCAGGTGAGGTAGGTGCAAAGCCAGGAGGCAGAAGAGATGAAGGATGGGATGGGCCAGGGACCAGAGTGAATGTTCTGGGAAGAGGCATTCTCAAGTCAGGGGACAGAGTTAAGGGGAGCCTTCCAGCCAGCCCCAGCGAGTTGAGGGAAGTGCCCATGGCAGAGTTGAAAGAACCCTGATTGCTAGCTGCTCAGTGCCTTAGGGGACAGAGAGGAGGGACATGACTCAGGACTCCTCTAGGCTGGCTTCCAGTGTGGGGAGAGCTGTCATACATGGTCTCTGCCATCCCTGCTCAGCACAAGGCTGGCACTCCGTACACTGGGCTGACTGCGTTCTGGAAGGCAGCAACTGGTTCTATCTGTTCATTATTCCCTTATGTCCCCATCAGACCAACAGGTATCCCCACCTTAGCCTCAAACTGAATGGGAGTCGGGATGCCCAGCACAAGGGCCACACCCCCAGCTGCTGCCTGCTGAGGACCACAAGGAAAAGATGAGAGAAAATATGTATAGTATTGAGGGTGGTGGTTTGGGGGGCCACAACAGATACTCTGATGGAATTTACACTGTGAAGATGGTACAGAGTGGATGGAGCTGGTGATACCAGCAGAGACAGGGCCAGGACCAACACCTGACCAGGGTGGAGAAACTTTTGGACTGGCAGGTGAGTGTTTCCGAGCCTGGGGAGAGCTGGCATTTTGCTAGATCCACAGAGTTGAGGAAAGACAGCAGTGAGTCTGGAGTCAAGAGACTCCAGGGTGTGTAAGAGTAAGTCAGAGTGTGTAAGTGTGTCAGAGTAAGTGGCTTGTCTCCGGAGAGAGAGAGCCACAAAGCCCAAAGGGATCACTTTTGGTTTCACAACCTTGGGAGACAGGCCTTTCCCTTTCTTCTTTGACAGCCTGCTCCCGGACTTCATGATTCACAGCTCATCCTGAGAAATCCCTGTTAATCCTGAGCAAGTCCACCTGGAGAGAGGGTACCTGGAGATGGAGGTTAGGGGTTGGAGGCTGGGCACCCTGCCTGGGTGAAGGAGGAAGGGATGGGGGCCATGCTGGGCACCCTGCCTGATGTCAAGGGAGAGGGACAGTGCTGGGTGGCCTGCCTGGCTCTCTGGGAGTCAGGTTGGGAGAGCTTAGCTTCCCTTAGGCCAGACCACATGGCGACCACTGTGAGGTCTCTGAGTCTCCACTCAGCACCCCAGCCTTCTT
Source organism: Peromyscus aztecus (assembly GCA_902168405.1). Classification (NCBI taxonomy): domain Eukaryota; kingdom Metazoa; phylum Chordata; class Mammalia; order Rodentia; family Cricetidae; genus Peromyscus; species Peromyscus aztecus. Next base: position 28,616 of record CABHPQ010165612.1, on the reverse strand, counting down.
TCCAGATCCACCTACTAGCTCAAGGCAGGAACGGCAGAGTGGCCGGAGGAAGGCACAGCTCTCTGCATTGAGGCCCTCACTGTAGAAAACTACTCAAGTACCATTTTCTACTCAACACGGGACTGCAAGTCCTTCAGGCCGTGCCCTTGCCTACCTCCTGCAGTGCTTCTCACAGTTTCTCCTCTGGAAATCCCCAAGACCACAGACTGGTACCCTGAGGGATTGTAGACCCCAACACAAGACTAGATCTTTTCTCAGAGCCATCAGGTTTTATTGGATTTTTTATTTTATTTATTTTTTGTGTGAGTGTGTGTGACAAGGTTTCACTCTATAGTTCAGGCTTCCTTCAAACTCACTCTTCTATCACAGGTTGACCTCAAACTCGTGGCAATCCTCCTGCCTCATCCTCCTGAGTGTTGGGATCATAGGTGTGCCAGCACTCCCACCTTCGGGTTGTCCAGTTAGGACTCAGGCAAAGGGAAACTGAGCAACGGAGATGTCTTTGACTGGTGGGCACCCTGACTGTGCCCCTTGCATGGAGAGGCAAGCTAAAGTGGGGAGGTCCAGCTGGTGCTGGGGCACTCAGGGATTAAGGCACTGCCCACCCAGGGATGTCCCACTTGACCCTGAAGAAAGACACAGGGTGATGAGCTGCCAAGAGAGCCCTGGCTCTGCTGACCTCAGGGCATTCCCTCAATGGGCTTTCCCCAGACTTAGCAGACACTCTCCCCCTCTGCTCACCCCCTCCCATTGTCTCCGACACTGGGGGCTGCAGTGTGGAGGAGAGCTCCCTACCCCCACCTCCCCACAGCTCCGGTCAAAGGCTCAGCAGGGCTCCTACAAGGTCCTAATTAGCGCTTGATCAGCTACACCTGCAGTGTCCTGTCTCCCTCCCCCAGCAGGCTGGAGGCCAGGGTGGGGGCAAGCCTAGGGCAGCAGGTCCTGCTCCTCTACCCCCACGTCCCAGCTGGGGGGACTAGGGGAGGGGATTCCTACTGGAAGATGGGGGTCTTAGAGTCAGAACCCGCTTGTTCAGACTCTACTGTAACTACCTCCCCTTTGGCTCTCAAACCCTGGAGGAATGGCCTGACCTGGCCCCATCCCTCCAACTAGGCTGTCACTTGTCCTTTTGCACCTTTGCACACGCTGCACTCACCCCCACGCGTGCAATGCTCCACATCTACCCAGTGATCCCATGAAGCCCCACTGCCTCTGTAACAAGCCAAGGAAGGCACTTGGGGAGTCCGGGCAGTTCCGCTGAAGGAAGGCCCTGCTTCTCAAGGTGGCTATTGCCAGCACTCATGTCCAATCCCAACTCTGTCCTCCTCCTCCTTTCTGGCCAGCTCTGTCCCTCAGCATTAAGTCACCCTTCCAGCTGCAGCTGGAATGTGCCCTGGGATGACCAGACTACCTCTGTGCAAGACTACAGGAGCCCTGGGGCCCCTGACCTCTGGACTGGCCCATCTCCTAGGCTCCCTCTCCAGTTCTTCAGCCTGAGCTTAGGGCCTGGAGTTTCAGAGTAAAGGGCCTGGCTGGAGGAGGAGGGCAGACAGGGTACAGCATCCTTGTCTGGGGGGGGGGGGGGAACAGTCCTGGGGAGGGGGCTCCAGACACTCCTACCCTTGGGCTCATTCTCCTAGGAAGAACTCCACCCAGGTACCCAAGATGGATGGAGGGGTATGGGGAACTAGGCTGAGCCAGGCTAGGAGGGTGTCCTGGAGGGCTAGCCCAGCCCCTAGGCTATCCACAGCCTTTCCTCTGTCACTGTGGCTGTGATCTTGTTGTCTTGGATTGGGGGGGGGGTGTGTCAGAACCTGCAGGGTGTTGACAGTAAATAAGTGGCTGGCTGGGGGAAACTGGTGAGAGGCTGCTCTAGCCTGGAAGAAAACCCTGGGGTGAGGGGAGGCGGCACAAAGGTTGGACCAGGAGATCCTTGTAGATCCCTGCAAGGCCGCATTCCAGAAGGAAAGCTGAGCCTGGAGGTCCAGGCCCCTGCCCCACCCAACCTGGCAGCTCTCCTTTGCCCACAGGTGGTTGGGCCTGCAGGGGCAGGGTATCGCATGGCCCAAACCCTGGGCATAATGAGGCCCCTCTCGCCACTGATTTCTGGCCCTGGTGACTCGAGCTTTTGCCTGGGGGGGGCTCTCTCTAGACTCTGTATGTCCATGAGGCAGGGCCTCCAGGCCTCCTGGAGAAACCTGGCTTGCCCCCTTTCGTCTTTCTCCCCTATCCGGTGCGTGCTGTGCCTGTCTCGCTCAGCCTCCCCTGGGCTGGGCACCCAGGGCTCTGCTCCCTGGAGGCTGACAGGCACTTTACTTGCTCTGAGCTCAGCTGTTGGCTACCCTGTATGTATCCACACCTCCCCTGTGGGGCTGGGTAGCTTTGCAGTCAGGGTGAAGAAGGGATGACTGTGTCTCGCTCCTTCCCCTCACCCAACGGACACACCCTGTTAGGAGCCTCAGGCTCTGCTCAGCCGAGGCCACTCAGGCTGGTTTACTCCAGTGAGCTGGGCTGCCTGAGACTTTACCAGGCTAGGGAGAGTGACCTTGGACAAGAACATGGGGGGTGGCTTTGGCCCTGTGGACTTCGCCAGGTTTTCTGTCCCTGACCTGGGCTCACCCTTACAGATCAGACACAGACATGAGAAAGACACGCCATGTGTGAACAGGTCCGTGCTCTTACCCCAGCCGTATACACAGACTACCACAGCTATGTGTGTTCTCATACACCATGTAAGCATAAAGCCACGTGTTCTCTCCCCTTGAACACACATGCACACCATATCCAAGTGCGCACACACATATACACTCACCTCACCTCCACCCTGTGTGTACAAGCATGCACACACACGCTGTTGCACATCCCGCCCCCACTCCCCCGTGGAGAATGCCCTTCTAGTACATGCTTCTATATACAGATTCTCTGCCTGGTTACTGAATTCCTCAAGCCAAGTGCCCACTGACTATACTGCTACCTATGTCCCTGCAGACCCATTTGCCCACTCATACATGCCCACATGTGTTCTTGCTCCCTCCCTCCTTCCCCCTCTCTCCCCTCTCTCTGTCTCTGTCTCTATCTCTCCCTCTCTCTCTCTCTCCTCTCTCTATCTCTGTCTCCCTCAAGCTCTCTCTGGACTTTGGGTCTTAGACAGGATCCTGATGATAACAGTTGCTACTCAGCCCTCTCCTCCGCCTGAACGGGGAGCTCCATCCCTCCACCTGCAGAGGTGACCTGGGCACAGGCTGTGCCGCCCGCTGCATGGCTCCACTGGACCCAGAGCCCCCTGATCTCCTTAGGTCTTGGTCCTCCTTTTCAAAAGCAAAAGCATGGTCCCAGCAGCCCTCTCCCCTCACCAGCTGGACATGAATACTCACTGACACGGGGGTGGGTGATGTAGTTTCGGGTCACAACCTGCACATGCTCTCGAGCTGTGACTGGGTCGCAGCCATTGCTAGTGACTCCCCCAGGCCTGTTGTCTGCTTTCGTGGCCATGGTGTGTGGAGAGCTGGGAGTCAGTGCCTGAGAAAACTGGTGGCGGCTCTAAGACTTCAGTTCCAGCTGGAGCAGGCTGCTCAGCCTGTGCCAGCGGCCACCCCTCCCTTCCTTCTGTCTCTGCTCCCCCCTCCTCTGCCAGGTTGACTGTAAACAGGGAAGCTGGCATGCACCACCTCCGAAGGTTTCTCAAGCACAGGCTGAGCAGATCCTGTAGTGGCTGGCCCCTGGGTGCCAGGTGCTGAAGGCTCGCAATGACAGACAGAGCGGGGTGCACAGCATTTTTCTAACTTCTATGCCCCCCCCCAAAGTTCCCACAGTGAGTGTGGCTTCAGCTTTACCTACTTTCAGCAAGTCCTTGTCCCTCACCATATCACTCTTTGGTCTCCTCATGCTCTATTTCTGGCAGATTGTCTTTTCACTGTCCTCACAACCTGTACCCTTTGTCCTGAGCCATACTGGGTGCTCCTTCCTCTCCAATTCCATCACCTTGTCATCTGTAAAGGCTCATCTCCTGGCCAGTCACAGGCCACCTCCTGCAGGAAGCTGCCATGTTCCCTGGATCAGTCTGAGCTGTCTTCCTGCTCACTCCCTCGAACACTGGTCCATTTCAGTCAGGTCTCTGCTCTCTCTCTCTCTCTCTCTCTCTCCCTAGCATCCCATTATGTCAAAGAACTCTTCTGTTGAGGGCTGGGTGTGGCTCTGAGGGATCAGAGTTCTGACTGCATGCTTCCATGAGGCTACACCACAGGTGAAATGATGTGAGCTTCCGCCCGTGGGCCCAGCGTTACTTTTCTGTGTGATAAACGCTAGGTATTAAAAACTGCTACCATTGTGGGCAATTAGGTGTGACGGTTAACTTTGACTGCTGGATTGACAGGACTTAGAAGCATCTAGGAAATATACACAGCCCTCCCAGCTCCTGCCATCCCCATGCCTTTCCTACCATACCGCAATCTCAAATCATCATCCAAAATAAACTTTCCCTTCGCCAAGTACTTCGTCATAGCAATGAAAAAGTAACTAATACAGAAACTGGCACCAGGAGTGGAGCTGTGACCACAAACCTGGCCACATGGTTCTTAGATGTCTGCAACTGGTTTGTGAGAGGAATGCGGAAGAGTTTTTCAGCTGCAGTCTGGAGGAGCCCTAGATTGTTGTAAGGAGAGTGACATTGGCCATTCTGGCGGAAGATGAGAATGCTGAAGAGATACATGGACAGTTGAATCCCAGCACATGACGTGTCAGAGGGAAACAAGGACTTTATGATGAAATGGGCTAGTCGTGATTCATATTATAATCTGGAAAAGAATCTGAATTTATTCTGCCTGTATCCTGAGAATTTGAGTGAGACTGAATTTAGAAGTGATGGATTGATCTGTTTGGCAGAGGAAATCTTATGGCAGGTGTGGTGGTTTGAATGGGAATGGCCCCTGTAGCCTTATATCTTTGAATGCTAGGAACTTAGTTGGTAGAACTGTTTGGGAAGGATTAGGAGGTGTGGCCTAGTTAGAGGGGATGTGTCACTGGGGCTGGGCTCTGAGGTTTCAAAAGACTAGCACCATTCCCAGTGCTCTCTCTCTCTCTCTCTCCTTCTTCCTGTTTGTGGATCTGTGTATGAGCTTTCAGCTGCTGCTCCAGCACCATGCCTGCCTGCCTGCTGCCATGTACCCGCCATGATGGTGATAACTCTAACTTTGCAACTTTAAGCCCCAAATAAACTCCTCTATAAATTTCCTCTAGTTGTGGTGTCTTATCACAGCAATAGAAAAGTAATTAAAACAGCAGGACAGCATTCAGGCTGTAGCATGGTTACTGCTCACCGATCTTATGCAGTGAGAGAGAGCAGCATGTATGCAGAGCAAAGATACGAAAAGTGTACAGTTTGTCAAAGAGAGAGAGTTTAACATTACAGTCATAGCAGGGTTGGAAGCAGCTGGGGCTGTTAGAGAGGTTAGGGCCATCATAGAGAAACATGGCACTCTGCACTGGAACAATAGGAAATGGGCTCTGAAGGCAAGACCACCCACCCATCCAACTCTCCAACTTGTAAAAATGCAAATTCATTTGAAAGAAGAGAGCCTGAACTGAGGAACCCCTACAAGTTTTCTGAGATCTGACTGTGGAAGAGCACAGAAGCCACTACAGCTGTAGCAGAAGGGGCCAGACCACATCTCAAGCGGATAGCAGAACTTGGCAGCAGCATCCACATGTTGCTAGTTTTAAGGACATGCAAAATGCAAGAGCTACAGGGTCGTGGAGGTTTGCACCAAGGTCCTAGAAAGCTGTTGAGGCCAGGTCACGTGTGGCAGGTTTGAATCTCCTTCAAGGAGGCGCTGAGAAGCTGTTGCATGGAACTCTGAGGGTAAAGCTTAGGTTGTAATGGAGGTGCTAGGGCCATGAATATCTTTCGAGGAAAGCTGTAAGCACAGCATGGAGTTAACTCAAGACAGGTGCTTAGATGTGCTGCAAGTGACGGAATGAAGAGACAGAGATACCCAAGCTTGTTGGCACCTCTGTATCCCTGCCTGGATACCTGGTCCCAGATGCCAGAGCTCCAGGATGTGTTTCCTCTGCTGGGTTCTGGTCCTGCCTTGGCTCGTTCTTTGCTTCTTGTGTCCTATGCATCCCTTTTAGAATGGAAACACTTATTCTGTGCCACCGTGTATTGAAAGGGTGTCATTTTTAAAAGCTGGCTCTTTCAGTCAAGAGTTTGTCTGATCTCCACACTTTGACCAACTGTGGAACAGTGAAGACTTCAGGAACTCGTGGAGATAGACTAAACACATTGCACACTGTGAGATGAACATAAGCATTTAGAGACCAGGGGTAGAATACTGTTGATTAAAAGTGTTGTGTTTATGTGCCAAGTTAGTGGGGATGGTGATGCTGAGTAACCTCGACTGTCACCTTGATGGGGGGTGATGCTGGATAACCTCGACTGTCTCTTTGATGGGGGGGTGATGCTGGATAACCTCGACTGTCACCTTGATGGGATTTAGAATCACCCCTACTATATTCATACCTCTGTGCAGAGCTGTCATGGCATTTTCTGAGTTTTAAATAAGGAGGGGAGGGCCCAGACTGAAGAAAAATGAGAATGAGAACTGAACACCAGTGTTCACGCCAGCTTCCTGACTGAGGCTGTAGTGTGAACGACCACCTCACTTCTGGGCCTTCCCATAGATGGACTTCCCACCAAGCTGGACTGCACCTTCCTGCAATCAGCTGAAATAAATCTTTCCCTCCTCACCTTGCTTCTGCTACACACTTTGTCCTGGGAACTAGAAAAGTCAGTGGCACAGTGGGTGAACGACTTCCTGAGAGTCTATAATTATTACAAATAAAGGTTCAACGGAAGCACCATGAGCAGAACAAGACTTTTCTGAGTGCTTCATGCTGCAGAGGCCTCTCCCCAGTCCAGCCTTGCTCCGGCGTACCTTGGATGCCCTCTCAGGCCTCCTTCCACCCTGCACCATCCACCCCTTGAAGGACTTACTGCCCACCCGAACAAGTATTTTGAATTTGAAAGAAAAGCTCCTGTAGGAGAGAGCTTAAACAGAGAAAGCACCGATGTTAATGTGGACCCACACCTGTGGACACCAGCCCCAGGCCTACCCCTTCCCTTTTGAGGTTCCCATTTTGCTGCACATTGAGGACAAGGACAGAAGGGGGTGAGTTGGTGCTGCTGGGACCAGTTCCCTTCTTTATTTCAGTGAGACACACACGCACACACGTATGCACACACACGCTCACACGCACATGACACACACATCAGAGAGTACGTTGGGACCAAAGTCATTTGGTACAGTCAGTCTCTGAGCTGAGGGCAGGTGGAGCGGAGCATGCTGTGCCCACCCCTCTCTTCCACGCCTGCTCAGTCCAGTCCACAGGGGCCAGGAGGTTGGGGTAGTGCTGTGCCGGGGGGGACTCAGTGTCACGCGGGGACGGGACTCTTAAGCGTCAACTTTCTTGCCACTTTGGCCAGGGCTGCCTGCTTTCCGTTGTTCTAGCCTGAGGTAGGGCTCAAACGCTGAGGACCCCAGTTTGTAGCTGGCAGGCAAGTCCAGGAGCGGAGCTGTGGAAAAGCAGACGGCTGGCAGAGGGGACGATGCTGAGGCCGAGGGCACTGGATTGAGGCTTGGGGAGGAGTTCCTGGGGTCACCCAAGGAGGTGCCCCTGTGGCAGGCAGGAAGGCCTGGCAGGCCCGGCGGCGTCAGTGCCAGGAGGCTGGGGGCCCTGGGCACGGAGAGCAGCCGGCCCTGTTCCAGAAGTCGCAGAACGCTGGAGGTGGCGAAGGCCTCGGAGGCAGAAGAGGATGCCCGCTTCTCCAGGTCTCTGCTCTGGTCCTTCTTCTGCTTAGTGCGGCGATTCTGGAACCAGACCTTCACCTTGGGGCAGAGGGTACACAGGGATTCCGGAAGGCGCAAGAGGAGGAGCGGGAGGCGGAGCCAAGAGAAAAGGAGAGGGCACAAGGGGTAGGGGAGAACGGGGGAGAAAGAAGGGCAGACTGTTAGTGTCGCCTCACAACAACCTGGACCGAGGAACTGACTGGAGACCTCAAGTCTCAAAGTATAGACACCCCTTCACTGCTGCTCTGACTCTGGCCTATGGGAGCATGTTGGCAGACGGGAGGTGGAGTCTGGGGGTCCACTGAAGGATCGGATTGCCCCTTCATGGCCAACACACTTTGCTCTTAGCCAGGTATCCAGTCTTAGACATCACTTATGTGTAGGTAATTCCTAACACTGCCTTACGCCAGACCTCTAAACTGAGATCCAAGCCAATCAACCAACTGCCACGTATTTATTTGTATTTATTTAGACGGGGTCTCATGATCCCAGACTGGCCTCGAATTTGCTATGTAGTTGAGGGTGACCTTGAACTTCTGAACCTCCTGCTGGGATTACAGTGCTGAATTATAGACCTACACCACCGCATCCAGTTGTACACATTGCCAGGGATGCCACCCAGGGCTCTGTGCACGCTAGACAAATACTCTGCCAACTGAGTATCTGTGACAGCTTCTCACACATGAGCAGGGACAGTATGCGGAGGAGGAACGGTGGCCCTGAGGCCCTGGAGGGAAGGGGAGATTTTCTCATCCTTTCAGGCTTTCATAGGACCTCGGAGGTCCAGCCACTTGAGTGGCTCCAAGAGAAGGAAGTGAGAGAGAGAGAGACTCCCAAGTCATGACTCCTGTGCTGGGGAAGCTGAATGTCTCACAGGGAAAGGTACGAACCCATTCGGGGGTGACAATGACCATGGGTATGGCGAATGCAGAATGACAAAATGGCAGAGTTCTATGAGCAGAAGGAGGGGAAGACACGGGAAGGGTCTCCCAGCAGGCAGGCCCTAGACACGTGGAGAGAAGGCTAAGGGGGGGCTGGGCTGGGGCTAGGACCTGGCATTCTCCTTGTCATACGTGGACTCTTAAGCCTGGCTGCGCACAAATTTCCTGTGCACATTGTAAATCCTAGTGCCCAGGGCTCATTCCAAATCCTTTCTGTCCAAGTTGGGTCAGGATGGAGATATCAGGATTTCTTTTTTCTTTTCTTTTCTTTTTTTTTTTTTTAATTTATTTTCTGTGCATTGGTTCAGTGAAGGTGTCAGATACCCTGGAAGTAGAGTTACAAATAGTTGTGAGCTGCCATGTGGGTGCTGGGAATTGAACCCAGGTCCTCTGAAAGAATAGCCAGTGCTCTTAACTGCTGAGCCATCTGTCCAGTCTCTTCTGCCCTGGCGTTGGGAGTTCTAGAAAACCCTGTGGGCGATTCCAATGTGCTGTAGGTAGATCGCAGAACCCGAGCCTCTGTGTTTCTCACCATCGATCCCAGGGCTCCTGGAGGCTGGTTCATGGGGCTCAGTGACTTTGAGACGGGCTTCCCAAGAAGCCTTTTATTCCTCCCTCTGCTTGTACTGATTCTTTCAGACTCTGCTCTGTCCCTCTTCAGGGAAGCCATTGCTGGCTGACTCCTGAAGGGCCAGGGCATTGTCCTGTGGGGTGTTTCCCGGGCACTGACTGCCCCACTGGGCTCCTTAGTGCTCTGCAGAGGTTCTCTGTAGGCTGCCATCTTGGATCCCTGGATCTCAAGGAATGCTTGGTGACTTCATGTCCTGCTATTTTGCTAGGCCACGAAGGCCCACAGCAGGGGCATAGTTTCCAGGACTGAGAGACTTTTTTTTTTTTTCTGGGAGAATATCTCCTTGGGCCTGAGGTTAGTGCTCGATTCTAAGGCTTGTTCATTTGAAAATGAAAATACCATTAATAATTTAGAAATCAGACAAGGTCTCCCTGTGAAGCCCATGCTGGCTTTAAACTCTGCATCCCCCTGCCTCAGCCTTCTGAATGCAGGAATGATAGGCATGCACTAGACCTTTGTCCTTCAAAGGCCACTTCCTGAGACATGGGCTCATACAGAATCTGGATGTCTGAGTGCGAAGGCGGCTTGGTTTTTCCTGGGCGAGTTCCCTCTAGTTCGCTGCTTTGGGCTTCCAGGGCAGGGGCAATGTACTGGGACTGCGGACGATTGCTGACGAGCCAGAGCAGCACTTATTTAAGCTGGTGACTCCGTCAGTCCTGGGGTTTAGCACCTTGTCCTTAGCCTGTCCCTTGGCCAGCTGAGGGAGAGGACCACCGAGTCAGGCTCTCTCACCTTTCCTTCCATCTAAACCTCATCTCTTCCCATTTCCGGTTCTGGGCATGTTGGTTTATGTGGTTTGAGACAGGGTCTCTTGTAGCCCAGACTGGCCTCAAGCTCACTTGGTAGCCAAGGATGACCTTGAACTTCTGACCCTTTCTCCTCCGCCTCAAGAAGGGTGAAGAGACTCTCCTTCTCTGTCTCCCATTTCCACATAGGGGCATGGGGATTGCAGATGCTCACATTCAGATTTTCAATGTGTCCTCTGGGGATTCGAACTCAGGTTGTTAGGTTTGCCCAGCAAGTGCTTTTACCCACTGAACCTTCTCCCATTTTTCTCCTTGCTTCTTGCCTTCCTCTCTTCCTCCTTCCTTCTTCTCTTCCTCCTTCCTCTTTCCTCCTTCCTTCCTCTCTTCCCCTTTCCTTCCTCTCTTCCTCTTTCCTTCTTCTCTTCCCCTTTCCTTCCTCTCTTCCTTGCTTCCTCTTTCCTCCTCTCTTCCTCTCTTCCTTCCTCTCTTCCTATTTCCTTCCTTTCTTCTTCTTTCCTTCTTCCCTTTCTTCTTCATCTTTTAAATTTTGTTTGCTTTGAGATAGGGTCTCGCTGTGCAGTCTAGGCTGGCTTCCAATCCTTTATACTTCGGCCCCCACCCCTGAGTGCTAGGATTACAGGCAAGTGTCACCACTCACAGCCCAGCCCTCTTGTTGACACTATTGCCCTGCCTTACCCATGGCTCTAAGTTTTCCCCTCATGTGTGTATGTTCTTCCCAAGTCATGCCCCCATGTCAGCTCTTGGCCTCATACACCAAGACAGTCCCCAGATACCAGCACCAAATGGTGGAAACCTGGCCCGACTCTCACCTGGGTCTCAGAGAGGTTCAGCTGGCGGGCCAGCTCCGTGCGCTCTCGGCCCACCACATACTGGCAGCGCTGGAACTCCATCTCCAGGCGATACAACTGCTCTGCCGTGAAGGAGGTGCGGGTCCTCTTGGGTCGGTCAAGGTCCAGGCCCTTGGGCAGGACAATTTCTCTAATGGTCCCCTTGGCATCTGCAAGGGCCATGAAGGGAGCCAGGTTAATTCACTGTGTTAGATCATCTGTGTGTTTTTTATTTCCTTTTCCTCTTCCTCCATCTTCTTCACAGGGTTTCACTGTATAGCCCAGACTGACCTTGAACTCATGGCCTGGTTATATCCTATCAAGAATCCTCAGGTCCCTGCCTGAATACTTGATCTCAGAGAACTTGCTAAGCCTCTCTGAGCCGAGCTTCCTCATCAACCCCATGCAGGGAGTCATATGTCATGGGTATGGAGATAAAGATAGATGTATGGATAGATAGATAGATAGATAGATAGATAGATAGGTAGATAGATAGATAGATAGATAGATAGATAGATAGATAGATAGATAGGTAGATAGGTAGGTAAGTAGGAAGGTAGGTAGAGATAGAGAGAAGTCGAAAGGGAGGGAGGGAGGAAGGGAGGGAGGGAGGGATGGGGAGAGAGAGGTGGAGAGTGAGGTTGGCTATCATGGTCTGGGCAGAAAGGACTCACTGTGACTCACCCAGGATTCTGTTCCCTTTGCAGAGTAACTAGCTGGGACAAAACAGATCAAGTCCCCAAGTCCAGAGAAGATGGATTAGAACTGAGTGTGGTCAGTCACAGAAGGTTTTCTGGAGACACGGAGCCCTGGTCCCTCCTGGGGTCCAGAAGGATGTTAGCTGATGTGATACAGAGGGCAGAAGAGAAGCTGGAAACCCCAGGAGGGGCCCAAAGGCTGGTACCATCCAGCTAGGCTGCTGGGTTATCTTCCAGCCAGGGAACTAACTCACTTGCTGTGTCCCTGTACAGCTGAGCCATCTCAGGCTTTAGGCCAGTATCTTTCACACAGAACCCTCTTTAGTACTTTGGGGTCCGTTTAAGAAAGGCCAAAAGCCTACAGCCCACGATCACCACAGAGCACCACGAAGCGCTCAGAAAGGGGAAATGCTGTAATCTAAGCTCCCCACCACTGATGTGAAATCTGTTAGCACAGGTAATAATCAGACGGTGGGATAAGGCAGCACTGTGCCCCGTGGGATCCACCAGGCACACAAGGAGGTCAGCTGCAGTTCCCCACGGTGGAGGAGCAGCAGCCTGGAAAGCTTACCACCAGCTCAGCAGGGCACGGTGCTGCACGCCTGCAAGCCCAGCACCTGGGAAGTGGAAACACGAGGACCAGAGTTCAAGGCCAGCCTGGGATACAAGACCCTGTCTCCAAGCAAAACCAACCCCGGCAACAACAACTGAGCAACTGGAGGAAGCTCTTGCTCAGGAAGCCCCTGCAACATGCCATCTCCTGCAGCCGCAAGGATCCTCATTTCCACCAGGGGGCGCAGAACCAGCTTTTGCTACGGTGAGACGCGGCTGGAGATACCGCTCAGCAGTGAAAAGTGACTGCTGCTTTTGCGGAAGAACCCCTGGGTTCTGTTCCCAGCACCCACATCGGGAGACTCACAACACCTGTAGCTCCACCTTTGGGGGATCCTACGCCCTCTTTTGGCCTCATGGGTATGATACACATGTGCACATATGCCCCCACAGACACACACATACACATAATTAAAATGTATTTTAAAGATATGAAAGCAGGAGACTTGTGGGGAAGAGGGAGCCCAGAGGTGTGAGGGTGGGGCTGACAGGGTAGTGGGATTAGTCCTAACACATTATATACACGTAAAACAGGCAACAGTAGCAACAAAGGGGTCAGGTTCTTCAGTCCCTGCCCTGGGCCGGGGGTTGGTCTTGTGTTTGAACCTTCTCAGTGTCTCCACGGAGATGGAACGGTCGTTTCCCTACTTTATAGACGAGGAGCAAGTTTTAAGTAACTTCTTGAAGGTCCCACGGTCAGTAGTCAATAAACCCTAGAAACACCCTGATTAGCACACTCCTGCAATCCCACCACTAGGGCGATGTCAGCAGGAAGACTGCAAGTTCAAGGCTAGCCTAGGCTACATAGTGAGAGCCTTTCTCAACAAACAATAACAGCAACAGCAACAAGCAGGGTCTGGAGATGTAGTCCAGCGGAGCACTTGCCTAGCAGGCACAGGGCCCTGGGTTCAATCCCCAATGTGCAAACAACAGCTCCCAGCCACTCTCGTCTCACTTCATGAACATGCTGTGGGAAATCCTTAATACAGCTGATAAGTTTCAGCCAAGACTTTAGCAATGGGCAAGAAGGGATCTTCTGGAAAAGCCCATTGTTCCCTTGGAGAACATGAGACAGGGTGTCTATTTGGGGCTGCTGCCTGCCTTGCAGCCCCGAAGGACTGTCGTCCTCCTTTTAGAATTTCTGCTCCAGATAGGCAGCCCCAGCCCCTTCTTCCCACACCTGTGGCGTGACCTGACCCTTACGGCTCCTGACTGTTCAACCTTCAGGGTGTGCTCTGGCTCTGGTCCCATCTTCATGTGCAATCAGCCTTGGAAGCAGGTGAGTGAGGGTGGGGATGGGATGGTGTCGGGGAAGAAGGACATCATTGCTCAGAGGGGACCAAACCCTGCCAGCCCAGGTCCCATCCAGGCTCGGAGCCCAGTATGCCTGATGGATGAAGGTCTTGCTATTGGTGTGTTGTAGGGACCATGGGCCTCTTGAGACTGCTTAGTGCCCTAGGTCCAATACTTTCCATATTCTAGAAGAGGATGGAACCCTTATGATGGGGCTGGTTCTGTCTGCTCAGCTTCCACTATTAACAGTGGTGAGATGAGACCAAAGGCTTCCTTCCCACTCCCAGAGAACTCATCTTCAAAGATGCAGGTCTGACAAGGGTATCTGCAGGGACAGGGAGGGAGGGTGCTTAGACCTGGGAGTGTAGGCTTCACGCCTTTTCTGGGCAGCTCCCTGAGTCACCCTGAAGTTTCTGAGCCCGAACACCAGGAAGTCAAGCCACACCTGGGCACATCCTCTTCTCTTCCGAGGAGCTAGGAAGAGCACTGCCATCTCTGTGGGTGAGTAAGGTCAGCTCTCTCCCTCAGGGCCCCTACACAAGAAAAGCAACCACTGACTACCACCCGGCATCAAGCCACACAGGAGAACCCAGGGAAACGTGTTCCACATCACCAGTGTTCGGGGAAGCGGTTTAGAGCCACAGTGAAGTGGAAAGGAAAGTGAGAAAGGAAAAGGCCACGGAGGATGCCAAAGGCTACTGAGGATGCGGACACTGGATCTCTGGTAAAAACGATCCAGCCACTCCGGAAGCCAGCCTGTGGTAACTGAGAGAGTTAAAGAAACAACCAACCAACAACCCCGTGACTGTGTTCCTGAGTGTTTGTCCTGGAGAAGTGAAATCTTATGTCCGCACAAAGACCTGTACACAGCGGCTTTTCTTTGTGCCTTTTTTAAAATTAAGATTTACTTATTTTTATTTCATATATGTGAGTGTTTTGCTTGTATTCATACATGTGTGCACTGGAGGCCAGAAGAAGTATTTGATCTCTTGGAACTAGTGTTGTGAACTGCCGTGTGGGTGCTGGGAATTGAACCCAGGTCTTCTAGAAGAGCAGCCAGTGCTCTTCACCTCTGAGCCATCTTTCCAGGCCCTGTTCGTTTTTGAGATGGGGGGTCTCATGATTCTAGGCTGTCTACAAACTCTCTATGTAGCTGAGGATGACCCTGAACTCCTAATCTTCCTGCTGGAATTACAGACATAATCCACCATGCTTGGTTTGTTTGGTGCTCTGAATTGAGTCCAAGGCTTCATGCATGATAGGCAGGCAATCGACCAACTGGGCTACACCCTGGCCCCAAATTTCCTTTTAATGGCCTCCAAAGGGAACTAAGCAAGTGTTTTTTCAGCAGCGGGCTGGTTGGAGAAACTACTCAGAAGTGAAGAAACATCATTGTTGACAAAGTTGGTGTGCTCAGGAAGCACAGTGAAGAAGCCGGAGCTGGAGAGAGGGCTCAGAGCTTAAGAGCACTGGCTGCTCTTCCAGAAGATCTAGGTTCAGGTCTCAGCCACTGAGCAGATCACAATCTTTGGTAACTAATTCCAGTCCCAGGGGGATCTGATGCCTTCTTCTGGCCTTCCAGGCACTACGTGCATGTGATACAGACATACTTGCAGGCAAAACACCCATATACATAAAAAAATAAATAGAAGCCAGTTCCCAGATGTCATGTACACAAGCTTCTGTTTATATAACATCAGAATGACGAACTGATGGAGGGGGAGGGCAGAGCAGTGACTGCCAGGGACTGGGGCAGATGAACGACTTGACCACACAAGGGGAGCATTGCAAAGCCCTTTGTGGGCCAGGGGTAGTGGTGCGTGACTTTAATCCCAGCATTTGGGAGGCAGAAGTAGTGGATCTCTGTGAGGTCAAGGACAGCCTAGATTACACAGTACAATTCCAGGACAGCCCAGGCTTTACAAAAATTAAAAAAAACATACAGAAAGACTGGAGAGATGGCTCAGCAGTTAAGAACACTTGCTGCTCTCACAGAGGACTCGGGTTCGGCTGCCAGCAGCCAGTTCACATCTCACAGCTGCCTGTAACTCCAGCTGGAAGAGAACTGGTACCCCTGGCCTCTGAGGGCACCCACATTTCTGTGCCCATACCCACACCCAGATATCTGTAGGATTAAAAATAAAATAAGTCTTTAATTTTTTTTTAAGAAAGAAAAGAGAAGCCCTTTGTGGTGGGGCAATGGTTCTGTATTTCAGTCATCTTCTGAACCCATGCATGTGACAAGGCATCACAGAACTATGGGAGACAGAGATGAGTGACACCACACACAGATGGAGCTCAAGGAAGGTCTATGGCACAGTTTCTCGGACTAACCCCCGGCAATTTTCTGTGTGATTTTCTTGTTTTTTATTTTGTTTTGTGTTTTTGAGACAAAATCTCCTGAAGTCCAGGTTAGCCTAGAACTCTCTATGTGGCCCCGACGAGGGAAGCTAGGCTGGTTGGTGGCTACTTGAGATCTTTCTGCACTGACCTTACAACTTATTGTGGGCCTGTTGTTGATTTCGAAATACGAAGCTAACCACCACAAAAACAAACTACCAAGCCAGGGTGGACTGTTGTCAGCCAACACACAGATTCATCAACAGAGAGAAAACATGGTAATGGTTCCCTGTGTCTCTGTGGGCTGCAAGATGATTTAAAACAGCACATGAGAAACGCCTGCCATTTCAAAACTTACTTTAATGTTTACTAGAAAAAACTTAACCCATGTGTAGGTTAAATTTGAATGAGAAGATCTCCCATGGGCTCAGATGTTTGAATACTTAGCCCCCCGTTGGTGGTGCTGTTTGGGTAAGTTTAGGAGGTGTGGCTTTGCTGGAGGAAGTATGTCACTGGCGGCAGGCTTTGAGGTTTCAAAAGAATCTGAGAATTCCTAGAACACACTTTCTGCCAAGTGGTTGTAGTTCAAGACGTGAGGTCTCAGTTGGCTAATCCAGCTGTCATGCCTGCCTGTGGCTATGCTTCCCTGCCGGGGTGGTGATGAACTCTAATTGCTCTGGAACCACAAGCCTGAATAAACCCTTCCTTTTACAAGCTGCCTTGCTCATGGTGTCTTATCACAGCAGCAGAAAAGCAACTAATAGACCATGATTTTACACGGCTAGGTGAGGCTAAAGTGAGTATTTAATTTTAGAGGTGTAGAGACGATGGCTCAGCATATAAAGTTGTTTGCTGCCAAGCCTGATGACCAGAGTTCAGTTCCTAGAAGGAAGACACACACACACACACACACACACACACACACACACACACACACACACGGTGGAAGAGAATCACCTCCTGAAATTTATCCTCCGACCTTCACATATGTCTCCCCCGATTAATAAATACATGTCAAGAATGCACTATACTAATAGATTAGGTAAAGAAGTGGAGTGTGAATACGACAGGAATGGAATGTTGTTCAAATGGCAGTCCTGGAATAGGCAATCGGATGGAGGGTACCCTCACTGTCAGACATGTGTGGACATTCTAAAACTACCCACCGCCAGCCTGCCCCACATGTGTGTACTGTGCCCACAGAGGCCAGAAGAGGTTGTTGGATCCCCTAGAGCTGGAGTTAGATGCGGTTGGTTGTGAGCCACTCAAAATGGGTGCTAAGGACAGATTTTTGGTCCTCTACGAGAGTGGTGAGTGCTTTTAACTGCTGAGCCATTCCTCCAGCCTGTAAGGGACATTCCAAATGAGGACAGGCTGTGCTTATAAGAGAGCTTAAATAGACTGGTGGCCACAAATCATCTATTTGGAATAAAATTAAGTGAAAACTTTTTCTCACACCAAAAATATCAAGTTTCAAGTAAGTCACAGAGCAAATGATCTATTATAAAATGGTGAATTAAAAATGATAAAAAAAAAAAAAGGTGGGCGGTGGTGGCGCACGCCTTTAATTCCAGCACTCGGGAGGCAGAGGCAGGCGGATCTCTGTGAGTTCGAGGCCAGCCTGGTCTCCAAAGCAAGTTCCAGGAAAGGTGCAAAGCTACACAGAGAAACCTTGTCTCGGAAAAAAAAATAAATAAAAAATAAAAATAAAAAATAAAAAATAAAAAATTAATATGGTAAAGACATTACAAAAATATGGTATGATACTTCCTTTTTCTTTCAGATTTATTTCATTTTATTTCTAAGTGTATAAGTGTTTGGCTACATATATGTCTGTGTACCATGTGTGGACCTGGTGACCTAGGAGCACAGAAGAGGGCATTAGATCTTCTGGAACCTGAGTTATAGAGAGTTGTGAGCTGTCATGTGGGTGCTGGGAATTGAACTCAGGTTTCTGTTCTTAACTGCTGAGTCGTCTCTCTATCTCCAGGACACTTTCCTATGACCTTGCTTGTTAGAAGCTTGCCTGTTTTTCAACACAGGATGTCTTAGCTCTGGCTGTCCTGGAACTCACTCTACAGACCAGGCTGTTCTCAAACTCACAGAGACCCAGACCTCTACCTCCAAAGTGCCAGGACTAAAGGCATGCGACACCATGCCCCATTCTATTAGGAGCTTTCTAAGCACACAGAACACAGGAGACCGGAAGAAACACAAAGGATGTGTCTGACTCCATTAAAGTGGAAAGTTTGTCTGAGCAAAACACCAAAGACCAAAACATACAATAAACACTTGGGTGGAAATACTGTTGAGCAGAAATAGCTCCGTGGGCAAGAGGATTGCTGCACAAGCATGGGGACCTGAGTTCGAATTCCAAGCACCAATCTCAGCAGGAGTGGGAGCCTAGACTGGCGGGTCCCTGGAGCTCGCTGGCCAGCCAGCTAAATAAATTGATGAGTTCCAGGTTTAAAACAAGGTGAAGCGGCTGGAGAGAAGGCTTTTGAGTTAAGAGCACTTCCTGCTCTTGCAGAGGACCCAGCTTTGGTCCCAGCACCCACATGGTGGCTCACAACCATGTGTAATGTCAGTTCTAGGGGATCCAAAGTCCTCTCAGGCTTCTGTGAGTTCTCTACCTGTGTGGTGCATGTATATGTATGCAGGTAGATACTCACACAAAACAAAAGATAAATAATAACACCACATGGAGAACGATTGTAGAAGATACCTCATGTTGACTTCTGGTCTCTACCTATGCATGTATGATACCCCCATACCCACACATACACAAACTAAAACCTCAAAACATGGGCTTGCATGGCAGTGCACACCTTTAATCTCAGCACTCAAAAGGCAGAGGCAGGTGGATCTCTATGAGTTCCAGGCAAGCCCGAGCTACACAGTGAGACCCAGTCTCAAACAAACAATAGCAATAAAAAATTCTTTTTCAAGAATTTACCCACAGGGAGATGACTGAACACACTGTGACCCATACTATAAAACATCTGGTAGAAGTGAAAAAGAGTGAGGTAATGATCATGTGACCTGACACGAAGTGCAAGAAAGTAACTTATAAAATAACACGTTTAGGGGGCTGAAGAATGGCTCAGCAGTTAAGAGCACTTGCTGCTCTTGCAGAGGACCCTGGTTCAGTTCCCAGCACCCACACGGCAGCTCACAACCATCTGTAACTCCAGGTCCTGGGAATCCGAAGCCTCTTCTGACCTCCCCAGGTACTCCATGTATGTGGTACACATACACATATGCATGGTGCAGATGCATACACACATGCAAAGCTGTTACACACGTAAAATAAAATATTATTGAAAAATACATTAAAAACAAGTAACATGTACAGTATTATCCCATCTATGTAAATAAGAAAAGTCATATCTATTTAATGGATCAATAGATATTTATCAATGTGCCAAGCACTGTTCTAGAATCTGAGGTCATAGGGACCGGCAAAGTAGACAAGGTTCTGTTTCCAGAGGTCCTGTGTGGGCAAGGAGGAGAAGGAATAAATTTAAATGAATTTTAATTCAATAAAAAATAAATTTTAAACAAAACAACAAGTTAACAGTGGGAGCAGAGAAGATAGTAAACAAACCTGGAAGTTACAAACCCAATCTCCAGGCCAAACCGGGTCCCTCTGGCCCCTCTCCCACGGGACCCTGACAGTGGCCTTCCCTTGCTTCACTTCCTTCCTCACCCCAGGAAGGCCCTTTTCTGCAAGAAGCTGCTTGTGTGTGGCTTTGTTGTTATTCATTTTCATTTTGTTTTTATAAGACAAGGTCGTGCTCTGTAGCACCGACTGGCCTTGAACTCAGCAATCTTCCTGCTTCAGCCTCTAGAGTGCTGGGTTTACAGGCCCATACCACCATGCCTAGCTTTAATATGTTGACTTCTAATTGAGACAAGATTCTCCCTGCCTTGATCCAGAAATAGAATGTTGCCACTAATAAAAATTCCTTGTGGAAAATTCACTCTCGTGTTTACTGTGGACATTTAAATAGTTAAGGAAAAGTCTTTCAAAAAGAGGCAGCTGGGTGGTGGTGATGGCGGCAGTGGAGGTGCACACCTTTGATCCCCACACTGGGGAGACAGAGAAGTGGATCTCAGAGTTCGAGACCAGCCTGGTCTACAGAGTGAGTGCCAGAACAGTCAGGGCTACACAGAGAAATCCTGTCTCGGGGGAAAAAAGAGGCAAAATTTAACATGTTGGAGACCCCTGCCCATCTAATTTTATTGCAGTCTAGCTGGCCATCAACAGATGAATAGACAGAGAAAATGTAGTGGATATCCACAACGGAGTTTTGTGCAGCCAGAAATAAGAATCAACTTATGAAATTTGCATGAAAACGGATGTAAACAGAAATCTTTGTATTAACTGAAATAAGCCAAATTCAGAATACAAATGCTATGTTTCCCTCATCTTTAGATATATATTATGTAGGTATATGAAAGCATCTATGTACATATAAGTGTATACAGGATTAAAAGTAGAAGCATGGCTTGGGGAACAAGTGGGAATAATGGAAGGGAGAGAAATGAAAAGGAGGGAGAAATTGGTCAAAGTCCATGATACACGTGTATGAAAATGTCTTTTGTGTATACATATGTGTGGGTATTCAAGTGTGTGACGGCCAGAGGTCTATGTCAGGTATCTTCTGCTATTATTTCCACCTTAGTTTTTCAGATAGATTCTCACAATGAACCTGGAGCTCATGGATTGGTTAGACTGTTGGCAAACTTCAAGCACCCTCCTGTCTCCACTTCCTGGCACGGGGATCACAGCCCCCCTTCGCCCCCGCCATGGGTGCTTTACTGAGAATCATCTCCCCAGCCTCAAGAAAAATGGCACTGTGAACCCATCACCATGTGCAGTGTGACGATGACAATAAAAATCATCCAACAAGAGCTGGGTGTGGTGGCACACTTGAGAGGCACACTCAGGAAGACCTCTGTGAATGTGAGGCCAGCCTGGGCTACATAACAAATTCCAGGACAGCCAAGGCTATACATAGAGAGACCCTGTGTGAAACAAATAAACAAATGTATGTTTTGTATTTACAAAGTTACACACACACACACACACACACACACACACACACACACACACACACACCAAAAACAGAAAGAGGAGATGATGCCTACACAGCCACACAGCAAAAATCTATTCTGAATCCAGACTCACTAAAGTGGTGTGACTCTGAGGACAACCTCGAAGCAGATCCACATGCCCTCAGGGATCCTGAATATTCTACAAAGATGGCATTTCAAATTAGTTGGAGGACAGACAGGACTGTTAAAGACATGGGCCTTGGACAGTCAGCTCATTGTTTGGAATAAGGCGATCCATCTGACATTGCATACAGTACCAAATTAACACTTAAATATGAAAAACGGAGCTTCAAAAATCAAGGAATAACACAAAAAGCACTCAGAGGAAAGCAATGACCAACAGAGTACTTCTGAGCAAGTGCTTCTGCAGGGAGTGAGTGAGAGAGTTAAACACAGACCCAGAGGAGAGTCTCAGAGTCAGAACACACCCAGCCGCTCAAGGCCAGGGCCAAAGCTGGCCAGTACGGTGGAAAACTGAACAAATTATCCAGAGAAGAAGAAACACAAGTGGTTAATTAAAGTGAAAAGTGTCGGGTGGAGAGATGGCTCAGTGGTTAAGCACTGGCTGCTCTTTCAGAGGACAGGGGTTTCATTCCCAGCACTACATGGCAGCTCACGGCTGCCGGGGACTCTGGTTCCAGGTTATCTGGCACCCTCTTCTGACCTCCATGGATGCTGCACACACATGTGGTGCACAGACATACATACAGGCAAAACACTCATATAC
Organism: Peromyscus aztecus; assembly: GCA_902168405.1. Taxonomy (NCBI): domain Eukaryota; kingdom Metazoa; phylum Chordata; class Mammalia; order Rodentia; family Cricetidae; genus Peromyscus; species Peromyscus aztecus. Next base: position 6,815 of record CABHPQ010165612.1, on the reverse strand, counting down.
ATAAAGTAAAAATAAACAAATCTTTAAAAATAAAGTAAAACGAGAAAGTGCTCAGGCTCATGTTAAGTCACAGAAGGGACCAGGGGAGCAGCTTGAGGGTCCTTGGGATTTTTGAAACATTGTATTTGTCAGACGAGGAAAACTGCTGGCCAGAGTCAGAGTAATTAGGTTCTCTGAAGCTGCTAATAGAAACACAAACGGATACAACGTGAAAAGTACTTGGGGAGCGGGGGCGGTGGACTGCAGCCCCATTCACAATAGCTAAGATACAGGATCTGCCGAGGTGTCTGTCCGTCAACAGATGAACAGATAAATAGAACATGGTAACACAATGGAGTTTTATTCAGCCATGAAGAAGAATTAAATTGGGGGCTGGTGAGAGCTCGGTGGGTCAAGGCATTTGCCACTGGGTCTGGTGACCTGGTTTCCATCTCACAGAGCCACACAGTGGAAGGAGAGAGCAGACTCACAGAAAGTCGTCCTTTGACCGCCATACAAGCACTGTGGCTTGCCACACATGCACACAGAGATTTATTTTAAAAAATGGAGTCTCTTTATTAAAAAAAAAGTATGCTTAAAATTAAAGAAGTCATTTGCTGGGAAATAGATGCAACTGGAGATTATTGTATTAACTGAAGTTAAGCAAAATAAGGCAGAATCAGAAAGACAAAAAATACTTGTTCTCTCACACTTTGGGATCCTAGAATCCTTCAGACACACTGGAAATCATATATGTATTGCGTGCGCACGCACGCGCGCGCGCACACACACACACACACAGACACACAGACACACACACACACACACACACACACACACACACACACACACACACACACACGAAAGCAGAAGAGAGCTCTTCCAGCCTCTTTGGCCTCGGTGGCAGAAGCAAGGAACGCCATCCTTTGGAAAGTGGTGCTGTAAGATGCACACAGTTGTGCCGCCGCTGTGGCTCTGCGGCCTACCACCTTTAGAAGCCGACCTGTGGCAAATGTGGCTCTCCTACCAAGCGCAGGAGAAGGTATAACCAGAGTGCCAAGGCTAAGAGACGAGGCACTTCAGGACTGGGCGGATGAGACACCTAAGAGTTGTCTATAGAAGATTCAGACATGGATTCCGTGAAGGGACATCATCTAAACCCCAGAGGGCAACTGTGGCAGCATCCAGTTCATCTTGAGGATTTCAATCAGTCATAAAGTAAATTTTCTGGTTTCAAAAATGAAAACAAAATCAGAAGAGAAGCAAGAGGAAAGAGGATGGCAGGGGAGGAGGAGAGGGAACTGAGGGTGTACTGGAGAGCCGTCTGTGTGAAACCAGTAACATAAAATCAGTACATCCAGTAAACAAGCAAACAACAGTAAATACGAGGCCCTCCCAGAACCCTTGAAAAGCTTCCGTCCTAAAGAAATGCTGGAATTTGATGAAGTCAAATCCACCGTGATGTAGTTTCATTAAAAAGCAAAACAAACAAAAAACGTCAAAAGCTTGATAATAGGAGAATGGTTGATGAAACTAGTGAACTTTGGCTGCTTTGGAGCCATTAGTAAGAATAAGGAATATCTTCACCTACTAACCTGGATGGACATTCACCAGATACTGTCAACTGCAACAGCAAATCTATGTGAAGTTGTGTATATATGTATGTGTGTGTGTATGTATGTATGTGTGTATCTATGTATCTATGTGTATGTATGTATGTGTGTATGTATGCATCTATGTGTATGTGTGTATGTGTGTATATATATGTGTGTGTATGTATGTGTGTGTGTGTATGTACGTGTGTGTATTTTTTATTTATATATTTGCAGAGTAAACTCCTGTGTGTTCCTGTGTACCCACATAGTAGCAAGTCTGGCTTGCAAACTACCCCCCTCTCTTCTGTTACCTCTGGGGACTAGAAGTTGATCAGAGAAGGAAAATTTCTCCCACCATCCTTTGTATAATTTTTTTTTGAAGTATTTAGTTTGCTTTGAAGGCAAAATAACTTTCCCCCAGTACTAAGGCTGGCGCCAAGCGCCTTGAGCAAAGGAACAAGCGCTCTCCCACCATCCTCCAGCCTTCCTCCTGACCTATCAGATGACTTGGAAGATGTGTGTGCATATTCAAGGACTCAAGCAAATGCAGATCAATGTTTAGTTAGGGATTTCTTAAACAACGCAGTTTAACAACTATTAACATAGCATTTGCATGCCATTGAGTGCTGCTGGTGAGGAAAAACGCCAGGAGGGTGTGCATGGACAAGTGCGCCCAGCATCCTTTGCTTTTCCTTCCTCCCTCCCTCCCTCCCTCCCTCCCTCCCTCCCTCCCTCCCTCTCTTCCTTCCTCCTTCCTTCCCTGTCTCCCTTCCTTCCTCCCTCCCTTCAATACGGATGCTTCACACAGTTGTGTGTCATCCTCGCACTGGGGCTGTGCTAACCTTCTCCTTGTCCTCCCAGCTTCAGTATGTATGCTGCTGAAGCGACACCAGCACCTTTTTCTTCAGTGTCTGCATGGGGTTGTGTGGGATGGATTCACCCCTCCACAAATTCGGGATTTCCACATTCTGATTCCCTCCCTCCCTCCCTTCTCCATTTCTAATCAGGAACTAAAATCTAGAATCCCCAAAGGAGACAGCCATTAGATGTGATGACAGTTTTAATTTCGAGTTGCAAACAAAATAAATCTCAGAACGATTTAAAAAAAGAAAAAGACCGGAGGGATGTCTGCAACACAAGCCACAAAGAGGGTTTGTCTCCTCGGTGTAGAAATAGCCCTCTCAGGGCTGGAGAGCATCAGCCATCGGGAGCAGTTCTAATCCAGCGAAGGCCCAGGTTCCACAACCAGCACCCACATGGTGGCTCACAAGCATCCGTTGGCACACACAAGGCACACATACATACAAGCAGGCAAAACACTCATACGCACAAGATAAGTAAGTTTTAAATTTTTAAAAAGAGCTCTTTCAAACGAGGTAACAGAAGCCAATTCAACAGAGAAGTAATTAAGTGCACAGCCGAGAAAATAAAAATGCAGAATAAATATTAACAGGGTTAGCCTCACTAGCAGTCGGAAACTGTGAGGGCTTGGTTTTGGTTTTTCACTTGAAAAGATTTTACTCTAAAAGCATGACTCTTTGGGAAGGAAGCAGTGAGATGATACATGTATTTTTGCTTGCTGGGCATGTGAGCTTGCACATTTTGGCATGAAATATATAAATACCTATAATGGTGTTGTTGTATTTTAAAAAAAATTTTTTTTTAGTTTCTCTGTGTAGCCCTGGCTATCCTGGAACTTACTCTGTAGATCAGACTAGCCTTGAACTCACAGAGATCTGCCTGCTTCTGCCTCCCGAGTACTGGGATTAAAGGTGTGCACCACCACCGACTGGCATGTTTTTAAATTTTTGCTTCTAAAAATTTATCCTGTAATTGTAACCATACCATGTATATGTGAACAATTTCAATTATTGTAAATATTTTGTTATGATAAATTTTTAACATATGCACACTGAAGAGAGTAGTATAACGGGTGTTCACTGTCTCCCAGTGTTCACTGTTATTATCTCGGAAATAGTTCTATTTCTTTGGTATGGCCATACTTGGCAAAACATCACATTACTTCACCCACAGAAAGACCCCTCAAAGACACTTAACCAGAGCACTATTACTGCAATAAAAAAGAACAACAATTCCATGCCGGGCATGGTGGGGCCAGCTGCACCTCCAGCACTCAGGAGGCCTAGGAAGGAGAATCCTGGCAGGTTCAGGGCCAGATACCACTTTAACACAACGCAAAACAGACCAACAACCACAAAAACCAAAGCGACGATGAATACAATCGATGAATACAATGCATGATCCCACTGTGGTTATGTTTTCCATAAATGAGATTTTTAAAAAACTGCTTGTTTAATTAAGATGCCACCTTGGGGCTGGGGAGATGGCTCTGTAAACTCAGGGACCTAAGTTTGAATTCTCGGCACCCACAAAGAAAGCAGGGCTGTGTGCCTGAAGCCCCAGCACTTGAGGGCAGAGACAAGTAGATCTGAACTCATCAGCCAGTCAGCCTGACAAAAACGGCAAAATGTGGAGCTTCCAGTTCAGTGAGAGACTGTCTCAAGGCAATGAGACAGTAAGAGATAGGGGACATGGTGCCTTGTCCTGCTCTGACCTCTGCCTGCACTTGTACGAGGTGCTTAGGGCATGTGCACCCACATTCCCACAAATAAAATGCACACACACACACACACACACACACACACACACACACACACAGAGTTTGGAATTGTGAAAAAGAACCAACCTGAATATCCATCAGCAGAAAATTAGTTAAATAAATAACATGCTAGCTACACAATTGTACACTGTGTAGTTTATTCAAAAAAAGAATGAAGGATTTCTAGATATATTTCCACACAATATTTACTAAATAAGAAAAGGAGTTTGTGGAAACATTGCCTGATTTTGCAATACATAACTTGCACACTTCTGTTTTTCGGTTACTAGGGGCATCCTTGGAGTAGATATGATCATGCAGGGAAACAAGGAAGCTTCTCTCTCTCTCTCTCTCTCTCTCTCTATATATATATATATATATATATATATATATATATATATATATATATGGCAAGGCAAACCAGCTTGATGGACTACATGATTGAAAAGACATCTTACACCAAAGAAAACAAAGACCATCATAAAATTGAAAAGCAAGCTATAAACTAGAACAATCACAATAATATTGTGAGTATTCGGGTGACAATAATACAGAATTTTCACGGACTAATAAGGAAAGGAGTATTTGAAAATATGGTCAGAAGGAAGAGTCAGCAATTGTCAGCAGAGGAGATGCTCCTGGGCTCATGGGTGTGGGAAGACACCCAGCTTCACTAACAAAGAAGTGAAGTTAAATGCCAGCTACTCCAGTCACCTGACAGTGTCTAAATGATCCACAATGTTTAGGGATGAGGCAAAGGGAGGAGTGTGAATTACTAGACCTCTTTTGCAGAATAATTTGACAATATCTATCAATATGTAAGCAGGCCAGGTGTGGTGGCTCTCATATACAATGAGGAAGTGGAGATAAAGATTCCAGAGTTCAAGATCAAGTTCGGCTACATAGTAAGTTCTAGGCCAGCCTGGGCTACATGTACACAATGTCTTAAAAACCAAAACTAGGGGCCAGCCAGATGGCTTAGCTGGTCAAAGTGCTATGCTGTCAAGCTTAAGGACCTGAGTTCCATCCCCTGGTTCCACATGGTAGAGAGAGCTGACTCCTATAAGTGGTTCTCCAACCTCCAAATACTCACACTCATATATACAATAAATAAATAAGTATGTTAAAAAAACTAAACAAGAGGCTGGAGAGATGGCTTAACAGTTACTAGTGAGTACTACTCTCTTATAGAAAGAGCATGTGCTCTTGCAAAGGACCAGAGCGTGATCCAGTTCACAACTGTCTGTAGCTCCCACTCCAGGGGATCCAACAACCTCTTTTGGCCTCATGTATGCACAACACACACACACACACACACACACACACACACACACACACAAGAATAAAACTATAAAATATTTAACAATAGCCAGGCGGTGGTGGTGCATGCCTTTAATCCCAGCACTCAGGAGGTAGAGCCAGGCAGATCTCTGTGAGTTCGAGGCCAACCTGGTCTACAGAGTGAGATTCAGGACAGACACCAAAACTACACAGAGAAACACTGTCTTGAAAAGCCCTCCCTCCCCCAAAAAAGAAAAGAAAAAACCAACCCTAAATCAACCAACCAACCGACCAAACAAACAAAATAGATCTAGAGAAGGGGATAGGGGAACAGTTCAAAGGTAGGGGGGCTTGCGGAGCACCTGAGGTGCAGGGGGGTTTGGAAAGAGTAACTGTCCAGCATTCTTGGTAGCAAAATAAATTGCCACCACCAAAGGCAATTAAACAGACACCCTTTGACCCAGTAACCCACTTTGAGGAACTCCCTCACAGATATACCCAGCAAATGCAAATAACCAACCAACCAACCAACCAACCAAAAACCCCAAGTTTATTTACTGCAGCATGTATGGAATAGCAACAGAAAACAGTCCATTGTCCACCAGCTATGCAACAAAGATCCATATAAAGAAACCCCATATATTTGTTAAATACAAGCAAGGATTGTTTGTGTCTAAAATTCAGTGGCAGGAAAATAAATACATAGCTGTACAGATGTGCAAAAACATTAGACGACCTAAACAAAAATGGCTACCTTCCAGCCACTTGAGGGCTGAGCCAGGGGACACTGCTAAGAAGTGTGTGTGTGTGGTGCCTTGACTTTAAAAAGGGGAAGGGAGGATTTGGGGCTGCTGAGAAGGCTCAGCAGATTCTAGGCAGGGATCTGGGGAGAGACAGCCTAGTTCCTTCCCCAGGACCCAGATGGTAGGCAAGAACCAACTCCTGAAAATTGTCCTCTGACCTCTATACATGAGTGAACACATACACATCAAAAAAAAAAAATTGAAAGGGGGTATTTATGAAGGAAATTTTTGATGAATTCTCTACTTGACAATTAAGTGAAATGTCTTTAAAATCGTGTAAGCCTTTCAAATCAGCAGTTTTGCTGCTAGGAATTTATTTCACTGAAACATTAAAAAATCTGCACAAAGCCTGGGGGCCTGGGAGTTCATTTCACTGTATTTATAATGAATTAGACCAAGTGCAGGTCCTTCCCGGTCTACACAATTAGCTTACTGCACTGCCAAAGGACACGGGACTGGTGGATCTGCACTTCAAGATTTTTTAAGGGTGAATTCAAAATAGCACAGGGAAATCGCCTGGAAGGGGACAAGGGGACA
>CABHPQ010165611.1:0-27743 GCA_902168405.1 Peromyscus aztecus | reverse complement strand
CCCTTGGCATCTCTATAAAAACCCTGGGGCAGAGACAGTCGGGGCCCGTTGGAAAAGGTTCCAGGCCCTCTCGAGGCTATCCTTTATTTTCTATCTGTTTATCTCCGCGATATTCTCCGCAATGAATCCTATCTAATATTTCCTGCTGCTCACACTCAAGAAAACTCTGGGAAGCTGTGGGGGTGGTGGGTAAATGCCCCACACTGCATGGAGCTGAAATAGGAGAGGACTGGGAGTGGTTTTGGAGGGGGATCTGGGAGGCGAGCATTGGGCGAGGTAAAAGATGGGATATAAAATAAATAGAAATAATAATAATTTAAATAAATATAAAACAAAAAGGCAAGTCATATGGGAAGAGGCTAATAAAAGTAGACTGATGAAATTAGAAAGATGGAGGAACAGAGCCATGTAGTCTGGGCTGCTTTCCCTAATGGGAGATGGAGAGCATGGGGCAGTGGAGCTGCTACAAGCATAAAGGTTTAGCCCCGGGAGCCATGGGGTATGGTGATACTATATTTGTGCAGAAATGTAATATTTTATTTGTATGACAATAAATAGTTTGCCTGGAGAACAGAGGTCATAGCCAGCCTTAAACAGAAGCCAGGCGGTGGTGGCACATGCCCTTAATCTGATCACATGTCAAGCAGAGTCTCTGTGTGTTCAAGGACACAGCCAAGCATGGTGACATATGCCTTTAATCCCAGTACCAACCATAGAGACCTGGAGGTCTGTATAGACAAGCAGTGATGAGGAAGTGATGTGGATGGGCTTAGAGCCAATGAGAAGGCAGAACAGAAAGATAATAAAGGCACAGGTTAGACAGGAAGAAGCTCTTTTGGCAAGCTATGGTGAGGTGGTGAGCTAAGGTTAGTTGGCAGCTACTGTTGTGACTCCTATGGCTAACACCTCTGCATTTGACTCTGTGTTTCTTATTTAATAAGTCTGTTTAGAAATTCATCAACACTGGGGGAGACAACTTGAAGGTGTGTATGTGTGCAGGAGCCAGAAGCTCCCGAGAATCCTGCCCCCAGATGCCTTTCCTAGCTCCAACATAACCCTGACACTGGACAATCGCAGTATATCTGAGATGAGTCTTGCCAATGGTGCTTTAGAAATCAGAAACCTCGAACCAGATCATCAACTTGCAATGAATATTTGCATGTAAAGCTGTTGGGAAAAAAACATACTGTGTGACACACTGCAGTTTCCAATGCCACGATGACAAATGAATATGGGATGGAGAGGTGGGAAAGATGGATGAACAGAGTGGTGAGTGTGTGTGGAGAGGTGGGATTAGAGACACAACAGTGGTGATAGGTGTGAGAGAAGGCTTCAGTGGATGGGGGAATATGTTGTTGCTCAGTCAGGCTGACAGGGTGCTGTGCAGCAGCCCCAAACTTGCACACTTAACTCCTAAACATGCTGCCTAGCCACATGATCACTCTGGTTCTGAGAAATAACAGGATGTCCAAGACAAAATGGTTCATTTTCTGTATTGAATCTTCTTAAAAACCTCTATAATCCATGCTTCCCCAGAGTTATATTGATAGCCATGGTTGACTTACCCAATTGGTTGAAGCTCAAGGTTCATGGAGATGTCCATCTTCTGTGCTGCCACCTGAGATCATGTGGATGTCCAAGTCCCTTGCTACTGTGGAGGCCAGGTAGACCTCTGTAATCTGTACTACTAAAGGAGGCCAGATTAGTATCCATGGTCCTGGTTGTCACCAGAGGCCATGTTTATGTGAATGGCCTATACTGCTGTAGAGGGTGTTCCATGTGGGGCAACGGGTACTGTCATAGCCATGGGCCTAGTTAATGCCTGTGACCCATGTTGCCACCAAAAGCCATTTGTACTTGCATGGTCTGTGAAGCAACCTGAAGCCATGTTGATGTCTTTGACCCACACTGCCATTGGGGAACACGTTCATGTGAGTGGCCTGCAGAATCACCTGAGGCTGTGTTGATGTTCATGCCAAGGGCTAGGATCGTGTCTATGGCTTGTACTTACATTGGAGACCATGCTGAGGTGCATGAACATGATGCTGATGGAGACCATATGGAAGTCCATGATCCATGCTCCTGCTGAATGTACAGGGCAAGGAAGCTACATTTAGAGTGGTATGGTGGTTGTAGACTCAGTGAAAAGAGGGACACTCAAGGCTTTTGTGACAACCCCATCCCCCCTACCTCACACCTCTAACCCTCCTCCCTGTTCCTCTTTCTGCCTGGAAGTCCCACCTATCCACTACTGCCTAGCTATTGAGTTTTTTATTAAACCAGTCAGAAGGTGCCACAGGCAGAGGCATATTTTTACAGTGTACTAAAGGATTATTTTATAAGATTTTCATCTGTCCCTGGTCTATGGGGAGGCTTCTGGGAATCCTGTGCCTGTGGTGTGACGCCTTGCACAGCCTTAGTACAGTGGGAAGGGGCTTGGACCTGTCTAGGCTCAGTGTGCTGGGCTCTGCTGGCTCCCCATGGGAGACCTCGATTTTGGGGATGTGGGGATGCGGGGTGGCTTGGGAAAGAGGACTGGGGTGGGAGAAGAGAGGAGGGAGGACGGAGGAGGGGGATCTGTGGATGATATGTGGAGTGAATACAAAATTTCGTAATAAAGAAAAATGGGGAAAAAAAAACACTGAAGACATGCCAAAAAACCAAAATTTCCCTTTGTTGTCTAAATTAAAAGGAAAGGTTTTTACTATAACACAGTAAAACTATATACAAGAAAAACATTTGTTAAGTAAGAATTACATTCACAATGAGCAGTCTATTTCTATTTGGCATAAATGGAGAAAAAACTTCTTATTCTTCAAGACAGGATAGAAAATAAAGTTTTATACCTAAATTATTTTTATCATACCATGCATTACCAACCTAAAAATATCTTTTACACCTCAAACAATTCTTTAAGCAACAAGCTTTTTTGTTTTTCAAACTTTTATAAACTTTACATCTCCTATGTAGTTTCGTTCCTGGATTTGGTAACAGGGAATACTGTAGCTACAACTGTATAGTCTTTAACTCATCAACATCCTGAGAAGGATAAAATATTACCTGAGTATACAAGAAATGCAGAGTAAGCAATTTCCAAAACTATAGAAATGACAGAAACAGCTGGCTTCCTGGACAGTTAACCAAGGTTCCTTTCCAAGTTGGGGAATCCATCTTTGGACTAAAGGCCTAGAATATCTGGCAGATGTTTTTCTGTGAAGCAGGAATTTGTTGGACTGTCCAACCTTGTTATGGGAAAGTTCAACAGTTACCCTCTTTTTCCATTCTGCTTATGCAATTTGGACAGAATGCTGTAAGCAGTTGAGGCAAAAGCAGTTTCTTGCCAAAATGGCTAGCTTTGGCACATTGAATGCAAACGTTATTTGCAGGTTCTTTGATGCCCATCAGCCTCTTTTGAAGTAGGTTGGTGCTGTCAGAAGCAAACATATCTCACTGTCATGAAAAGACTTGTGCTATTAAAACATCTTAATACTATACTCTGTAGGTCTCTGAAGTGTTTGAAGACCATCTGTCTATCTAAAATGTATCTCTGCACTCATGTTTGTAAAGGAAACACTACTAAATCTTAAATCACACATCAACTCTCATGCATTCATAGTGGGAAATTCAATATCACACTCTCAACTATGGAGACAAAAACTAAACAGAGAAATACTGGAGCCAACATACATTAATTAGATGTAGAATAATAAACACTCAATAAAATGCTCAAACACAGAATCTAAGAATACATCAAAAAGATTATGCACCATTATCAATTAGACATCATCCCAGAGAATCAAGGATGATTCAACATATAAAAATCTGTCAATGTAATCTACCATATAAACAAGCTGAAAGAAAAAAAAACATTTTATCATCTCATTGGTAAAAATCCTTTGAGAAAATCAAACAGCCCTTCATGATAAAAGTCTTGGAGAGAATTGGTATACAAGGGATATACCTAAATATAATAAAGGAAATGTATACAAGGCTGATAGCCAACATCAAATTAAGTGGAGAGAAATTTAAAGCAATTCAACTAAAATCAGGAATAAGACAAAGAATTGCTCTCCACTTTCTCCATATCAATTCAATATAATAGTTGAAGTTCTAGGAGGAGCAATAAGACAACTGAAGCAGAAGCTGTCTTATTGGAAAAGAAGTTCAGGTGTTGTTCCTTGCAGATGAAATAATACTATAAATCAGCTACCCCATAAACTGTACCTGGGAGCAACTGCAACTGAGAAACACCTTTAGTCAAGTGACTGGATAAAAGAAATTACCCCCCCCCCATAAAAAAGAAGAAAAATGAAAAACACCAGTAGCCTTCCTATATACAAATGGCAAATGGGCTGAGAAAGCAATCAGGGAAACAACACGCATTCCAATAGCCATAAATCATATAAAATATCTTGTCATTCTAAGCAAGCAAGTGAAAGACTTGTGTGATAGAAACTTCAAGTCTATAAAAAGGAAATTGAAGAAGTCATCAGAAGGTGGAAATGTCTTCTATGCATATGGATCAGTAGGATGAACCTAGTAAAATGACCATCATACCAAAAACTATATACAGATTCAATAGTCCCATCAAAAGTCTAATACAATTAATTACAGACCTTCAAAAAACAATACACAACTTCACATGGAAAAATAACACACCCAGGATAGCTAAAACAATCTTGTGCAATGAAAGAACTTCTCAGGGTATCACCATCCCTGATCACATGCTGTACTACAGAGCTTTGGTAATAAAAAACTGCATGGTATCGGCATAATGACAGACAATTTGATGAATGCTATCAGATCAAATAAGCAGATGTAAATCCACACATCTATGGACACTGAACACTTTATAAAGAAGCCAGAAATACAGAATGGAACAAACAAAACATCTTCAACAAATGGTGCTGGTCTAACTGTATGTCAGCAGGTAGAAAAATTCAAATAAATTCATGTCTATCACCCTGCACAAAACCCAGCTAAAAGTGGGTCAAACACTTCAATATAAAATCAGGTACACTAATACTAATAGAAAAAGTTGGGAATGGTTTTGAATGTATTGGCACAGGAAACAACTTCTTGAACAGAACACTGATAGCTCAGGCACTAAGACTTACAGTTAATAAGTTGAAGCTCAAGAAACTGGAAAGCTTCTGTAAGGCAAAGGCCCCTATCAATAGGACAAAATGGCAGCTTACAGAATGGGAAAAGGTCTTCAGCAAGCCTACATCTGATAGAGGGCTGATCTCCAAAATATGGAAGGAATTCAAGCAACTAGACATGAACAAACAAAATAATCCAATTGGAAAAGGGGTACAGATCTAAATAGAGAATTCTAACATTGGAATCTCAAACTGCTGAAAAACACTTAAAGGAATGTTTAATATCTCTAGCTATCAGGGAAATGCAAATCAAATTACTTTGAGATTACATCTTACAGCTGTCAGAATGGCTAAGGTAAAAAAAAACACTGAAGACAGCTTATGCTGGAGAGAATGTGGAGCAAGGGGAACACCCCTCCATGTTGGTTGGAATATAAAATTGTACAGCCATTATGGAAATTAATATTTCAGTTCCTCCCAAAATTGGGAAGTGATGTATCTCAAGACCCAGGCATACCATTCTTGGGCATATACCCAAAGGATGGTCCACCCTACCACAAAGGCACTTGCTTAACTGTGTTAATAGCAGTTTTATTCATAATAATCAGAACCTGGAGACAACCTTGACTGGATAAACGATGTGTGGAATATTAGTACAATGGACCATTACTCAGCTGTTAAAAACAATGACATCATGAAATTTGCAGACAAATGGTTGGAACTAAGAAAAATCATCCTGAGTAAGATACTCATGCCCAGAAAGACAAACATTGTATGTACTCATAGTGGATATTAGCTCTTAAGTAATGAATAATCATGCTACAATCACAGACCCAGAGAGATTAAATAACAAGCAGTGTTCAATTGGCAGGGCAGTGATGCATGAATATTCCTGGGAAGGGGAAATAGGCTAGATCTTTTAGGTGCATCTAGGCTGGGTAGTGATAGGAACAAGATGTTTTATATGATTTTTTTTCCCTAGCAATGTCAGAAGCTGTGTTTATAAAGTCTTAATAATATGGCATCCTAACCATGAGATGAACAAGGAGAACAACATTAATTTTTTAAAAAGACCTTTTATTCTTTAAAAAGGCATTCAAGAGGAGCTCAGTTTCAGTTATCAGATTATTTCTTGATCATAAACATGCAAAGAAACATAAAACATAAAACAGCTCCTGGGGGAGCTGGGGCTGCCCTGCTTGCCCCCCACCCCTGGGGGGAGCTGGGGTGGAGTCTGTTGTAATCCTGTTCTTTATACATTCTCAAAATGGTAATGATTATGTAACTTTTTTTAAAGATTTATTTATTATATATACAGTGTTCTGCCTACATGCATGCTTGCAGGCCAGAAGAGGGTACCAGATCTCATTATGAATGGTTGTGAGCCACCATGTGGTTGCTGGGAATTGAACTCAGGACCCCTGGAAGAACAGGCAGTGCTCTTAACCGCTGAGCCATCTCTCCAGCCCCGATTATGTAACTTTTTAACTGTTGGAACCAAGTTTCTATTCTTCCTCGCAGTTTCTACACATATTTCTACTTCCAAGGGAACTGGGAATTTTAACTGAAAAAATTCATGTCCTGGTACGAGAAAGATGTCTCATCTTTCATGTCCTTTATCTTTTCTTTATGTGTCCCTGTAAGTTTTTAATATCATCTTTTAAGAAACCATCTCCAAGTTCTTAAGTTCTTTAGAATATAGTTATCTGTTTTTTTGGGGGGATAGTTATGTAAGCAAGAATCATTAACCTTAGTGAGTTCCCCCTCCTTACTCAGAATATCTGCAAAGGCAGCCAGGGGCGACTGCAGAAACTGGTTCCTGTGAATGACTGTACAGAGAATTAATTTCTTTGTAGAAACATTTAGAAAAATTACCAGCTTTTGTTCCCAGTAAATTCAACCACAATCGCAATTGACAAAGCAAAACTAAGAATTACCCTGAGAATAAGCACAGTGAAAGTTAGAGAGGCCTGAAGCCCATGGGCTCCCCAGGATCAGCACAGGGGTCTACAGCATCACTTCCACAGGTCCTTCCAGGTGGATGGGATTCTCCAAAGGGCCTGGTCATAAGGAGCTCCATTCACAAAATATTTATGTGCCATTCTCAGGGGTGATAGCATGGCTTCTACCAGTGTCCCAGATTTTTCTGCATGTTTTGTGTCAGGAATTTTTTAGACTTAACATTTTATTTGACTAATATATCAGTTTCTTCTTTCATATCTCTAATGCCTGAGATTCTCTCTTCCATCTCTTGTATTCTGTTGGTGATACTCACATCTGTTGTTCCTGTTTGCTTATCTAAGTTTTCTGTCTCCAAGATTCCTTCAGTTTGTATTTTCTGTATTGCTTCTATTTCCCTCTTCAGGTCTCAAATAGTTTTATTTATTTCCTTCACCTATTTATTTTTTCTTGGCCTTCTTTAATGGATTTATTCATTTCCTGCAATTTTTTGTTTGTCTTTTCCTCAATTCTTTTAGGTATTTATTTGCTTCCTCTTTAAGAACCTGTATCATCATTATAAAGTTGCTTGTAAGGTCATTTTCTTCTGCTTCAGTGGTGTTGGGATATTCAGCAGTAGGGTAGCTGGCCTGTGGTGGTGACATATTGTACTGGCTATTGTTGATTGTGTTCTTATGCTGGTGTCTAGGCATTTGGGTTTGAGGTAAATATAGGGCTAGGTACAGATATCCGACTTTGTCTTTATTCGATGGGTGTTTTTTTTTTTCCTTTGATTTCTGTTTCCTCCCTGGTCTTCTCACCTGAGTGTCCTATGGTTCTGGTAGCTGGTGTGTCTTTTTGTCCAACAGGGTGCTTCTGCTGGGGTTCTGGTGGCCTGTATGGCCTCTGGGGTTCTGGGTGCTGTAGTTGCCTTTGGTAAAGAAGGGAGCTTCCAGCAGTGTTGTGGGCAAGAATATGGTGATGACTTGCACAAGTGTTGTGGGCCAGGGGATAGGGGATGACAAGAGGGGGGCTGTTGTAGGTAGGCGGGGGGGGGGGCTTTGAGGAAGTGTTGGTCTTGGGGACAGAGCTTACTTGGTGTTCTGGTAGAGCAAGGGTCAGTGTTCTAACTGTTACAAAATAGAACCAAAACATCAAAAGAGACAAAGGAAATCTGCTGTGGGATGTTCTGTATGGCAAATGTGTTGCTCTGATTGGTCAATAAATAAAACACTGATTGGACAGTGGCTAGGCAGGAAGTATAGGCGGGACTAACAGGAGAAAAGAGCAGGAAGGTGGAAGGAGACACAGCCAGCTGCCGCCAGGAAAGCAGCATGTAAAGATGCTGGTAAGCCACGAGCCACGTGGCAAGGTATAGATTTATAGAAATGGATTAATTTAAGATATAAGGACAGTTAGCAAGAAGCCTGCCACGGCCATACAGTTTGTAAGCAATATAAGTCTCTGTGTTTACTTGGTTGGGTCTGAGTGGCTGTGGGACTGGCGGGTGACAAAGATTTGTCCTGACTGTGGGCAAGGCAGGAAAACTCTAGCAAAAGAAATCCCTAAGTTGTGAATACTATTAATTTTCAATTTCAAGAAGTAAATAGTCTCTGGAAGGAATTAGTCCTGTGTGATATTAAGTTTTGCATTTAAATTCATTGAGAACTATATTATAACCAGAAGTATTTTGTTTGAATTTTAGAATTGAGTATCTTCGCAGTATTCTCAAATCATACCTAAACATACAGCATTCTTACAACTACAGCTTAGATGGAATTGCAGAGGACTTTTCCAAACCCCTAGAGAAAGTGGACCACAGGGGTTTGCACACTGTTGTTAGTTGTACTCCATTTTTCTCAAAAAATATAATGCTTGCCAAACCTTTATATTCCTTTGCCAAGTTACAATGACTTCACATATACCCCTACTCAGAGAACTGTGCAATTCACTCCTTCCATCGATGTTCAGAGTAGGACCATTGTTGTAGAATATTATTTTAAGGTGTGTTACTTTTGTTTCTGTTGCATTTGTTTAACTCTGTGAAGCTGTGTTACTGTGTCTGTCAAAAACACCTGATGGTCTAATAAAGAACGAAATGGCCAGTGGCAAGCCAGGAAAAAGGATAGGTGGGGCTGGAAGACAGAGGAAATATATAGAAGGAGAAATCTGGGAGGAGGGAGAAGAAAAGACATGGAGGAGTGAAAAGAAGTAGTCAGAGAAGGAGGAGGACAGGAGTGGCCAGCCATCTAGCCACCTAGTTACACAGCAAGCCACACAGTGAGAGTAAGATTTACAGAAGTAAGAGAATGGGAAAAGGCTAGAAGCAAAAGGTAGACGGGATAAGTTAAGGAAATTTGCCAAGAAACAAGCCAAGCTAAGGCTGGGCTTTCATAATTAAGAATAAGCCTCTGTGTGTGACTTATTTGGGAGCTGGGTGGTGGGCCCCCCAAGAGACAAAGAGTAAGAAAACAACCAACAACATAACATAGTCTTCATTAATTCTTCAAAAAGTATTGACCTTTTTTATACTACATGCTTTGGAGACATTCTCTTGGGGCTTTACATTTACTTAAAACATTATGAAATAAATATTACAGATAGTTAAATTTTCTAGTATTATAATAGAAAATATTTGCCTTCCCAGGAGAAGTTTACATCCTCCTGATTAGTAGGGAGAAAGATCTGAAGCTAGAGTTAGGCACCTACAGGCTTACACAGAAGAGTTAGACCCCAATGACTATATACAGTCTATTGAATATTGTCAGGCCTGTTTCCCTCTCTCCCTTCTTTCCTTCCTTCCTTTCTCTCCATCTCTTCTTTTTTTCCTTACACTTTCTTTTGTTCCTTCTTCAAGTGTTAATTATATAAAATAGAGAGTTTTATGTCATAGTCTTAAGGTCACTTAAAAATGGCACTGGGAAGGTTCTCTTTCACAAGAGGCTTACTATTCATAACAATTTCAAATTGCCATTCTTACGGTTACTTCAAAACAAAGACATTGAGAATTATAATTGCATTGCTCAAGGCACTATCATTGGAGGAAAGGGAGTGGAAAACTGTATCTTAAGACAGTTCAGTGACAATCCTCTTCCAATTTATTTAGAACCTCTTCTAAACTCTAAAATGAAAGTGACAGCAATATAATTCTTAAGTTCAGTAAACAAACAGAAATGGACATTGCATGTGGGTAGAAATCATACATATTTATACAATGATTTCATAACAGATGATTACACTACCCACAGGATCTATATTAAAAATTCCTTATGTCATGAAGGGAAATAGTAGAACAAGCAAAAAATATTGATGGGAAAATGTAACTTTAATGTCAATCTACAAATATACCCTTGCATTTTGCTTTACCTTTTTTATTATATTGAGTGAGAAATAGATTAGTCAGTGCAACTCAATATATACTATATTTTGAGAATTCACAAGTATCCCTATGCTATACTGTACATTCCAAATCATGGAAACAGATGTTATATTCTTATGCATTTCTTGGCAGTAAGTATCTATTGAAATAAACTGTCTTCTTTTAGAAAGCATCAGACTATTAAGTTATTTTTTGAGTCATGATTTTCACACATATAGCTTAACAGACAGATGAAAGTGCTTTGGGAAAATATGATAATTTGTTCAAATTAGTGGCTGTGCTTCACAAGCAACTGAATTGTTCAGCAAAGTGGAATCGACAACTGTTATAGACACAAGATGACTCATTACAAGCGAAGGCCAAGGGCGCAGCCTGAGTTCTGTGATTTAACAAATGCTTAGACAGTCAGCATGATATTTTGGCAGGAAACAGGTAAAATAGTGTAAAATCAAAGAAGGACAGTGCACATGAGGCTTAATATTATTATTATATGGTCATACTTACCAAAACCCTACTGACTCTTATTTGGAATTCATAAAAATACTAATATGACCAGAGACAAAATCAAGCAGCCTTAACATAATGGAGATTGTCAGGCAGTACATGAATAATTAGACCCATATGTTATGGGGGCATAATTAAGAAATGAGTTTCAGCATGGTTGGCACAGAACAGTCCTATTGTGCAGAAGTAATTGCTGGAAGTTCCTGTATATATGAATTTAAAGTAGGGTTACCAGAGTGAGTAAATAAAATGTAGGACACTCAGTTAAATTTAATTTAAGATATAATGAATATTTTTAGCATAAGTCCCAAATATTATCCATATTTACACAAAATTTTATCGTCTGAAATCTCTATTTACCAATTCATCTTTTGTTTTGTACAACAACTTTAATTAGAAGTGAAGACTGACTGAAGGACTTGAGTAAGCTAGATTGAATCTCCCAATTCTAGGGCTCACGTCAACAACATATTTAAGGCTCCTCGTCAAGACTTCTGATTAGAGGCTAGGGATGAACCTGAATTCTAGTCCCTAGAACCCATGCAAAAAAAAAAAAAAAAGCTAGGCCCAGTTAGCTTGAGAATGTAAGTCCTAGTTTTGGAGAGGGGAAAACAGTACCACCTTGGCTTGCTGGCCAGCCAGTCAAACCTAATCATCAGTGAGCTCTGGCATCACTCACTGTGATGGGTATTCTTGGTTGCCAACTCCACTATATTTGGAATTAGGTAAAACCCAAGTGTCTGCGTATGCCTGTGAGAATTTTTTTTGGACTGAATATCTTGAGGTAGGAAAATCCACCTTAAATCTGGGCCACACCTTCTGGTGGCTGTCTATGTAAAGGTCATGGAAGAAGGAAGCTTTTGCTCTTTCCTTGCTTGTCCTTACTCTTGCTGGCAAATGCGTCCCTTCTCTGGCATTAGAGCCTACTTCTTCTGGATTCTGAAGTATGCTGAAGACCAACTGAGACATCCAGCCTTGTGGACTGAACTACCATCGGATTCTTGGATTATTCTATCAAGAGACAGATATTGTTGAAATAACCTAACCATGACCTATAAGCTACTCTACTAAACACACACACACACACACACACACACACACACACACACACACACGCACACACTTATCCTATCATTCTATCAGTTCTTTAAAGAACTCTGACTAATAGAGTGAAAGACCCTGTCTCAAACAATAGAGAAGCAGCTGATGAAGATACCCAGTGTTGACCCTACATGCTCACATGCCCACATGTCCACCCCCACACATACAAAATACACCTGTACTGGCTTTATATTGTTGTTGTAAAAAATTATCACCATGGCTGTCAAATTGTTTTCTCTATGGTAGAGGGCCAAATACCTTTATTGAGCTAAAATCAAGATGGTACCAATTTCAGCTCTATCTGGGGGAGGAAAGAGACATTCTGGTCTATGGCATTTTCAGCATCTAGAGACCACAGGTGTTCCTTCTTTGGTAGTCCTCTAATATCTCAAAAGCCAGACACAGAATGAATTTTTCTCACAGTGTGTCATTCTGTCCTTCCTCATCACATTTTTAGTGTCTTCTATAGCCTTTTCTTCTTCAAATGACCCTTTGAAGTCCATTTAACCTACCTGACTGAACCAGGAGAGCCTTTATAATGACAGTTGGTGAGCAAGTGTAACTCATTTTTGACTTGCAATCAGTCATATTCACTGATTAGGATATAGCCATCTTAAAGTAGTGGGAAGGTATTATAGATTAAAATAATAAAAACATCGGCTTGGGTTAGGCAATAACCTTAAATATGCACAATCTCAAATAATTCCCCCTTTGTTGTGTTAAATAGTTAGGTTCACTTATAATTGGGTACAAAGAAAGCAAATCATATTTGACTGACACAGGAAATGTGAACTATATAGTACAATGCTACGCACAAGAACTTAGTTGCTCACTGTGGTGGCACCTGCCTGTAACTCAGGTGCTTTGGAGGCCAAGGCAACTGGATTCTAAGATCATAGCTAGCCTGGAGGGCACACCAAGTACCAGACCAGCCTGAATTACATAGAGACACTCTGTTTCAAAAACTAACCAAACAAAAATGTTGAGAAAAATCTCACTATACTCAAACCACACAATTCCAGTTATTCTTTCAGCATAACTTTCTTAACAATATATCATGGCATCCCTACATGCCATCAATTAATGACTCAAGTAAAACAGAAACAAAAAGGGGAAACTTTAGAAAAAGAATAGTAAGAAAAATTAAATACAGAGAAAAATAAAATCCCATTTCTTCTTGATTTCTTTCTCATAAAAATAATTTTTAAGAAAGATACTCATGCCTACACATTCTAGAGTAAAATATGATATTATAAAGTTACCTAGAGAGAGTCCATTCTTGGTTCTTGGTATAACATGTTACCATGATCATTAGCTAAAGCCATTCTAAATATCATTGTTTGATTTTTTTTTCCATGAGTGAATGGAAAGATCTGCATTCAATTTCTTTAGAAGGATGGATTTTTCTAAAACATTATTTTTATAGTTGGAGGTGTTCTGTTAGGGAATAATTCCTTTCTATTGTCAGAATTTTTAGTCTGCACAGCTGTAAACATGGGGCAACTAAATTCTCCAATAGAGTTTGTTTATACATGAGAACTCAGTCAGCAAAGACACTTTAAAAATGACCCTTTTCAGTTCATATGCCAGATATTTTTGACACCTTTAACGGTAAACTTCTATAATATATTATAAGCAGCTAATAATGATAATGAAGACGGCTGTAATTATTGAAGACTTTGAAGTTTTGTTATGTCTAAATTATACACATTCTTTTGTAATGAACCATGCCACAATTTAAAAAGGTTTTAAAACTTGAAGTATTAAAATTAATAATCACAGCATGAAATAAATATATCTTCACAGAAAAAATGGTTTTAGGATTGTCTGTTCTATTATAAAAATTAAAATTTTCCAAATTGTCTAAAACTATTTAATCCTATTAGTTAAATGCTAAATTCAACATCACTCTGCTGAAAATTTTTGGGAAGAATTAAAAATTTTATTTTTGATGTTATGTTCCACTTTCCATTTGTTTACCCCCAAATTTCAATTTATATCAACTTCTTCAGATTCTGTAAAATAAATACACTAACTTGTGGAATTTAGAAATTCTTTAAATGTCTTATATTTGTTTTTTGAACTTATTTTTTTCTGGATATTAAGATAAAGCAAACTTTATATTTTACTATTTTACCAGGGCATACTTCTAATAGTTAAAAAAAAGATGATACTGATAGTAAAAAAAAAAAAAATGGAAAATGTATTTTAGACCAGCATACCATAGTGGGTTTTATAGAAGCCATGTTTTTTTTTTAATCTGCCTATTTTGCTAACACAAAGTTTAATATTAATATAAAAGAGAGTCTGCAGAATGAATGTGAAGACTATGCTTAAACTTATGCACAGAATTTCTTTCCTACAATGAATTGTCCTTCTTGTGTCCACTCTTAAGCTGAAGATTAAGAAATATCGATGTGATGTTCTGTTCAGCAGGGCAGTAAATTCTTCATTAGCTGAACTTTTGACTGGACATCGACTTTAAAGATATTATTTTCCTTCATTTAAAAAGTTAAAATTCATGTTTTTTTTTATGTCCCCCTATTTCCCCCTGGTCATTAATACTTCCTATGTGTTTTTCTAAGCAGAAGAGAAGCCTTAAAGCAATGGCTCACATTCATTTGGGGAAGGCCTGAAGTCAAAGAGAGAGTAATGACATGCCAAATGCATAGCCAGAATCTTTCCCACAGCACTAATGCTGAGATTAAAGGCAACGTTTGTCCTCACCAGTGAACTATTGCAAAATCCTAGGCACAGAGTTAACTATAAGGATTAATACGTTTATAGTGCATCTCTAAATCTCATAGAGACAGAAATTCTTAAGAGATTAGACCTATGGATTTGCTTTAAAATATTTAGTGCTCTGTTCTATCAACTGGAAAGCATTCTGCATCAGATTAAGTCTTCTGGATAAAAATCATATATATAACTGGGGAGGGAAGGTGATACAGAGGGAGGATGGAAAGATAAATAATACTAAGAATATTTGAAAAAGCCATAGGGAAACATTACTTTATAAGCTTAATTACAAACACACATATATTTGTATACACATATGACACAAACACACATGCACACACACATGCACACACACTCACACATGCACACATGCACACACAAGTTTAAGTGGAGTTATACCAAACTGTAGGAAAATGCTCCCCTCACAAACCATAGACTATCTAACAAAATACAGCAAACAAACAAAAAGCAATACTGTTCAAGGAATCATTCTTTTGAGTTGTTCATCAAGAGGGTCCAAGAGACTCCTCCAACAATATAGACAACTGCCATTTCATTTGGTTTCCTACTGGAAGTTGAAGGTAAGTCCCTAATCTTGAAGAAACTACACACTTCAGACAAAGGATGTAGAAGGATTAAGTGCAACCTGACCTGGAAGTTTCTTCCACAAAGGTTATCTTCGATAGTCATGAAAGATTTGAACATCATCGTCCAACTGCTCTTTGTTAGTAATTCTGTCAAGTAAACTGTGACGCTCACATTTTTTATCATTTGTGTATGGAATTAAATAGGGTAGGTGGTTTTTCTTGGGGGCTGCCATCTCTATCTTGAGAATTGTAGCCCTACATGCTGTTTTTATATATCAATGACATTTGGGAGCCAATGACACTTCGTCCAGTCCCTCTGGCTCTAGTCAACATCTCTCTGGCTCCTCTTCTACTTCCTTCTCCCTGCTTTGATGCTCTATAGAGATTGAAGTAGCCAAGCACCAAAGGGCCCAGATACTCCACTGTGCCAGGCAAGCTTGTTTACCTGAGGCATAGTTGTCTGGTCAGAGACAATGGGCTTTGACCACCTGTAGGGGACAGCACAATGCTGGGCATTCCCCTGCTCCCTGCCCACAGCTCTGTCCACCTGCTTTCTGATCAACAGGAACATGGCAGGTCAAGAAGATCAGGAATTTCAGGAAACATAGGGTTAACGGGTTAGCAAGGGATTCTGAATAGCTTTTGGGTGTTGACTGCTTGAGTCTTGCCAGGTGACTCTATGAATTGCATACATGTTTCAAAAGCATCAGCTTTTCTCTCTGCTCTTCAACCAGAGAAACAACCTTTAGAAATCAACCTAGATTGAATCCCAGCACTGCTCCTTAAGGGTATGCAGCTTTAGGGAAAACAATTCCATGTAGCAATTTTTTTTTTCATGGAAACTACCTATAATTACTTATCTCCTTCTTTATTGTGCTCACAACCCTCCCCTTGCTTCTCACACCATCAAAGTTTTGAATTAATTTAGAAGGAAATCAGGGTTTGGAGAGATGGCTCAGAAGTTAAGAGCACTGGCTGATCTTCCAGAGGTCCTGAGTTCAATTCCCGACAACCACAAGGTGGCTCACAACCATCTATAATGAGATCTGGTGCCCTCTTCTGGCCCTCAGGCATACATGCAGGGAGAACATTCTGTACATAATAAACAAATGCTTAAAAAAAAAAAAAACAGTAGAAAGAAAAAGTAAGTCAGTAATTGGATGAAGTAAGAAAACATTTCAAGAGATAAAAGGGTGAAGAGACATTCTAATTTTCAGTTGAGGACCTTCAGTAGAGTTTATATTATTTCAACCAGAGCATTATCAGAAGACTAAGGTTGTGTTTAAGTACATATGGGTAAAGCTTCATGACCCTCATTGCCCCCTCCCTAACTACTTCTATATATAAAATTTAATGAACATTTAAAAAAAAATCCTGTTTCATTTAACACTTCATAAAAGAAAAGAAAAAAGTTTTAAATCAAATATCGAAGTAATGCTTCTATGTACAGACATCCTCTAAATCCAGGCTAAGAAATATATAAAGTCACAGACAAACTAAATGTCCACGTCTGTCTTTGAGAATTTTGAATGAATCTACTGGGCTCATACTTCATTCATGACAGAAGTAACACAAGCGGTTTTCTGCTTGAAATGCACATAGTTACCATGGTAACTCTGTCTAAGACCTGAGTTGTGGAGCTGGAGAAAATATTGGCTGTCCAAGTGAGTTCTCTATTGCTGTGGTAACATCCATGGCCTACAGCAAACTGGCTTGCTCAGCCTGTGTTTTCATATAATCCAGGACCCCCTGTCCAGAGGAGGTGTTATCTACAGTTATCAAAAATACTCATTAATTAAGAAAATGCCCCACAAGCTTGCCCACAGGCCAGCGTTGGGTAGGTTGTGTCAAGTTGATAAGAAAAACCAACCAACACATTTGCATTGCACACTGCATGTGTTAATATTAAATATTGCCAGAAGTGAAATACTCTTTTCTAGTTATATATTTTTCCCACATAGGTAATAAGTTTCCAGTTAGATTGAGTGTTAGTTTAAAGAAAAAAAAGGCTACCTTAATTTGCTTCAACTTACATATTATATTAGTATACAAATATAACCTTTTTATTAGCTTTTTGTGTTTATTGTTTTTTAAATACAATCTTATGTACCAGTATAGAATAGCTACAAATTTTCAGGAAACTCAAAATTGTAGAACATAGAAAGTGTTTTTTAGCCACAAGATGTCACTGTGAGACTTTAATGAAGTAAGTGGCTGACTCTAGGCCTCTCTCACTGCTTCTAGAAAAGAGAATCAGCCTGTTTTACTGAACTCAACAACAGTGACTTAGATTAATGTCCTAACCCTTGTCTTTACATGTGTGATGTCACTTCCCATTTACTTGCAAGTTCTGGGGTTAGTGACAACCGGGCTCTAAGTATATATTTAATTCTAGGTTCCACTTTGTTGTCAGGCTTTCATTCTACTTGATCCTATTCCTACTTATTAATATACAAATGTCTGTCATTTCTTAGAATATGACCTATATCTTCAAAACTCAATTTAATTGCATAATTTTCAGAAAAATAAAACACAGAAGTCAGAAAATCGTGGAGAGTAAATATAGCTGATATTTCTGATATTAAGTCATGTTAATTTTCCTCTTACTAGGCTTAGAAACAGGGAAATGATTCCCGTATTGTACAGTAGATGCTTAGCTGATCAGAGAGAGACATGGCTGGCATTTTCTCTCCCCATGATGCCCTTGATTTGAACTCAAACCTGATGCTATTTTCCAGCTGCGTTCATGTGGCCATGATGATGAATGTCCAACATAGCTGGCTGTATGAACAGCTCACAGCCCTTGGTGTACATGGCATTTGATCACCAAATTACGATCACTGCCCACAATCAGACCCTATTTCATGTTTAAGTAAGCAGTGTTTGCTGAGATGACTGGCTTTTGAATCTATAGGCATTTCTGTTCAGAAGAATATTTATTGCCATTTTCACCATTATTTTTTCTCAGCATTTCCCTAGTATTTGAGTAGCAGAAATCCATTTTCAGTCCTAAGAAGTTATTGACTGTTACATTTCACACTATTTGAAAACTTCCTATTATTTTTGTAAGTAGAAATTTTGCAACTGAAACACAGAGAAGGGAAGTCAGTTGTCTATGGATTATGGACAGTATAATTCCAAGTCAGATTATAAGCAAATAATTTATATTTGAATTTCCTATTCTCTAGTGGTATAAATGTTAGACATTTTATACAGAACATAGGCATTTTCCCCCTTTCCCATCCCCATTTTCATTCTGTGACTCTGCAATGTTTAAACATGAAACTATGCCTAAAGATAAACACTCTACATTTAAGTGTTAAATGTGATATTTATCTCTTGGAGAGAGACAATTTTGAAGGGATTTAATAGAAATAAATGATATTTTGAAGACAACCACATGACATTTTACATTTGCGTCCATGACCTTAGAGAGTATATTATATACTCAAACTCTTTTTTTTATAACATAGTCTAACACATCATATCATTTGATTTAATATCCTTTCCAGATTATAAATCCCAGTTCCTCAAAGTTCAGGATCATTTTACCATTCAAAGTACTATAAGGCCTTAATTGCTTTATAAAGAATGGACCACACAGTTGTATATTATGCTTTCCTAAGCAGACATTGTTGTATGGCAGTTTTAAATTCCCAACCACTAGAATGTGGAAAGGTTTCCCACATGGCCTCATCCCCACAGATGCAGGTGGTCTCAGCGGATTATCTCTATGAGAGTGGCATGCTTATTATACTGGTAAACTAACATGAGCACACACTCATCATGCAAAGTCTGTGGGCTGTGTGCAGTGTAATTGTAAGTGTCATATCTTGTGGATTTTCTTATCTGTAAAGGTATATATATGATGTACTTTTGGTACTATATATATATATATATACTGTTTTATACACACACACACACACACACACACACACACACACACTTTTGGTACTATATAGAACTGAAAAAGTGTTTTGAAATCCTCTTTTTTCTTAGCCTATTCATACCTTCTTCCCCAACCTCTAAAACCATCGATCTTTTACTATCTCCATGGGTTTGCCTGTTTCCTTAAATGTCATGTATTTGAAATCTTAGCGTTTACAGCCTTTATGGATTGGTCTCTTTCACTTAATAATGCAATTTAAGTTTTCCCCATGGTTTGATAACTCATTTGTTTTTATGTTACACAGTATTATATTATCTGCCTGGATCACAGTGTATTTATGCATTCACCTACAGGAGAACATTTGGGTGCAGATTTTTGTGCAGACATGTTTTCAACTATTTTGTTTTACTATCAAGGAGTAAAACTGTTGAACAGTTTGCCAAGAGTATGTTTAATTTTATTTTTTTTTTATTTGCCAACACACCAACAATGAATGAACATTTCAGTTCCCATACAACTGTTTTAAAGTTAGCAGTGTCAGTTTTTAAAAATTTTGGCCTTTGGCCCCGCCAGTCAGGAGAGGGCTGGCCCCAGCACTCTCCAGCCTACAGCACTGTGGTGCAGGCAGTGGTGTAGTTGTGGGAGAGCTGGTTCTGGCCATCACACAGCTCTTCTCAGTTGATGATCTGGTGGGATGCACGCTGAGAAAGATTCATCCTCCCCTAGGGACCTGGCCACTAGGATTCAGACCATGTTCCAGTGGATATATGGACAACAGAACATAGACATTTTTCCCTTTGGAGTGGGGAGGTCATGGGGGCAGGGGGGAGACAGACATACTAAGACTGAGAAATGAGTGCAATCTGGGTGCTCGATGTGAGATTCCCAAATAATCAATTAAAAAAAAATCAATTCTTCAGGGGGGAAAAACGGTCCATTTTAGTAGATATAAGCCTTTTTACTTTGATTTGTTTTGGTTTTACCCTGTAGCTGTTTTTGTCAGGAGCTGCGGATCTGAGTGTTCAAAACAAATGCTTTACCAGAGAGCTACATTCCCCACCATGACAATCTGTTCTTCCCTGAGAGCTTCTTAGAGAAAATTATGAACAACTTTTATCTCCTATTTCTTGGAACCAGAAAATTGTGGAGATAGTTCTTAATTTTTTTTATCTTTGTGACTGTTTAGCTTTGGGACATATTTCAAAAACAGACAGAGGATTTTAATCTGGGTATGTAAATTTTCCTTTTGTGACTTTTTCTATCATGTTTTCTCATTATAAAGTCCAATTCGCAGTGAATATAGTTGGCTTAAAACATAATGAATAAAAAGACAACTTTCATGAGTCTGGTATATCTTCATATATGCATTAGTGTGTATTATCCTGGAAACCACTGTGAGAATTTTCATATAAGAAATGCATTATTGCTTGAGCTAGGGCTGTAGCTCAATGAAGGATTTCTTGTCTATCATAAGCAAAGAATTATCTGGTTTCTATATTGAATGGAAAAATGAATTAGCAATTAAACCAATTTGTACTGGAACCTATATGTAGAAGAACAATGATTGTAGAAACCACATACTACTCTTGGTTTTTGTTTTCTTTTTTTTTTTTCCTGAGGGAGACAAACATTTGTTCCCATTCTTTTATAATACTCTGAAATATAAATCTAAATGAAAATCAATGTTTTCTTCTTCTTTGGAATATAAACAAGAAGTTTCTATAACTCTTTGTCTGACTATTTAATCACTCTTTACTTTCCAAACTTTGCTCTTTAACCTGAAGTTCAGTATTCTTTTCCTAGAGAGCACCAACTAGTTTAACATTAAAGTATTTTCTTCAGAATTCTATTAGGTAATTTATCAATTTACTGCTCTGTTTGGTTAATGTGATTTTTTTCTCCAAAGAATGTATGCACACTGGCAATATTGAATATTGGTCATAATAGTTTGGATCTGGAAACAACCCAAATGTACAAGAAAACATAACACACACACACACACTATTCAACCCTAAAAAGGAAGGAATAAGGAATTCTTGCCATTTACAACACAAGTGAAACTAGTATACATTGTGCTTCATCAAAATAACCAGAAACAGACAAATACTACATGATTTCATTGATATCCAGTAAAGTCAGGGTCATGGTAACAGAATGAATACCATGGTTATCAGAGACTGGAGGTGAGGGAAACAGGGACATGTTAGAAAAAAATTACAAACTTACAGTTTTAAGTTGAGTAAGCACTGAAGGCCTCAGGTAAAAATGTGAAGATCACAGTTCATAATAAAGTGTTACTAATTAGAAATTTATTGGAGATCATAAATAGCCTCAGTACCAAAACAAAACTCTATGAGATGATGCGTATGCTAACTAGTTTAATTGTGTTAGTCGTTTCACAATTACATGTGTTAAAATGTCTTGTATCCCCTAAGACATACTTATTTTGTTAACTATACGCCAATAAAGCTGAAAATGATAATTAATCTATAAAAAATACTTAGAAATCAAATACTGTCACTGGAATCTCAGAAGAAATAAGATAAATACATTCCAAAAGCTGAAGTAGCATCTGTGTGAGGAGGACATCTGCTAGAAGCTAGGTTTAGGTAGTAGACAAAAGCAGGAAGAGGCAAGAGAACACCATCTAAAGTCAAAGAGAATAGTTCTTTATTTTTAATTCCTGATTTATAGCTGCTCATTTAGCCACAATACTGACGTCATGTTAACATTGGTGCTATGACTTTATATATTATGTTAAAAGTGATCAAGCTTATCCCAGGAGCCATGAAAACAGAATGGAAAGCGATGTTTGAACATAGAAATCCCAACATGGGGTTGTGGTTTCAGTGCTCCATCCAAGGTGGCAACGCTCTTCTGGAATGCTTTTCAGTATAGTGTCTTTGGATGCCTGGCTCATTCTTTATATATTGCTCTACCTTGAAGGAAATAGTTCTTTTTTTTTTTTTTTTGCTACACATTTTCACTGCTATGCTGTTCTGCCCAAGATCATGGAGCTAAATAACCATGGACTGAATCTGGAGCTGGGGACATGTGTCGATTGGTAAAATGTTTCCTATGCAAGCATGAAGTCCCGAATCTCTAGCACCCACATGAAATGCCCAGTGTAGCTGTGTGCTCCTATAACCCCAGTGTTTTCAAAGCCTAGACAGGCCAGTCAGTCTAGTTAAATTGTCAAGCTCCAGGTTCAGTGAGGGACCCAGCCTCAAAAACAAACAAACAAACAAATAAAGGGGAGAGTGACTGAGGAAGAAATCTCATGTCAAATTCTAGCCTCTACACACACACACACACACACACACACACACACACACACACACGTACATGTACAATTGAAAACACAGTTGTACACAAACATGAACATGTATACACATACACACAATAAACAATTTCTCTTTTCAAGTTGTTCTCAGTTATTTTGGTTGCAGAAATGCAAAAATAACGTATACAGTCAACTATGTCATTTTGTCTTTGGATGTGAGTCCTAATGACTGGCTCTCATATATTAATTTCTTTTCTCTTTAAAAATGTAGATTTCATTCATTATTTTCAGATTAGAGACATATGAAATTTATTGTAAGAAAATGATTGATGTGAGCTTAGAAATCATTGGTTACACAAACAAAAACAAACAAAAAACAAACAAACCATTCACTTGTATTACATTCTATTGTTCAATTGGGAAGATCTCTGCTGACATTTGGATGATATCCTCAAAGGCCTCAGTCAAATGAAACACAATTTGAAATACTCTCTTAAAGAATGAAGGACTGAACAAGAGAATTTCTTAGGTTTGCAATCAAAATGTTAACTAAGTTTCCTTTTATAAGAACCTGAGTGAAATTAATAGTAATGCCATGATTAAGAAAAAAAGATGATTAATAAAGTGAAAATCAGTGAAAAAATTAAGTATAAGACTAAAAAGATATAAAAAGAAGCAAAGAGCCAGATATGGTAGAGGCAGGAGATTTAGGAGTTTAAGAGCATCCTTGGCTGCATATAGAGTTCAAGGCCCACTTAGACTACATGACAACCAGTCTCAAAAAAGTCAGACAACAACAACATGAAAAAGGAAAAATAAAGCAAATTAAAAAATCAGTGATGATTTTATAAATGCTAATGCTATTCTGTGAGAATTGCATGTGATGTGTTTGATATTATTTACCTCTCCCCTAAACTCTCTCATATTTGCTTCCCCATCTTTACCCATCAAACTTTGTGTTCTCCCTTTTTTCCAAATACTCATCAAGGATAGTTGGTCCATATATTTTTAGATGTGTGCCCTTCCTCTGTAGTGTGGTTGACCTATCAAGGGCTACACCCTGAAAGAAAACCAACTCTCTCTATCTCATCATCTATCAATTGCCAATAGCTCCTCAACTAGGGGTGTGACTTCATGCCCTCCTCCCCTCTCTACGCTGGGATTTTTGTCTGGCTTGAAGTTCCCCAGGCCTTGCACATGCTGTTACAGTCAGCATAACTTCCTATGAGCAACTATTCTCCTGTGTTTGGGAAACAGTTTCCTTATAGCCATCTGCTGCCTCTGGCTCTTACAATTTTTTCCTTATTTTTTTAATTAAGAAATTTTTATTCATTCCACATACCAGATCCCCCCCATCCCTCCTCCTACTCCTCCCAGCCCACCCACCCCCATCCCCTCTTCTGAAAAGGTATGGCCTCCCATGGCTTTTACAATTAATCAATTTCCTCTTCTGCAATAATCCCTGAGTCTTTGGAGGAAGGGATGTGATATAAATGTCTAATTTAGGACTGAGAATTCTAAAGTCATATTTCTTCAGCACCTTGACCAGTTGTGGGTCTCTTTCTTAACCATGTCCAAAGGCAAAAAGAAGCTTCTCTGATGAACTTAGACAGATGTACTAATTTTCTTGGTACAATTCATTAGAAGTTGGTTTACCACTCTATCTACTTAGCAGAGTAACAGCAATAGGTTCTCCACGAGGGCCTATGACTTGTCTAGATAGGTCTTTGACTATGATAACAGTGCCAGACATGGTTGCAATTTGCAGAGGGGGCCTAAAGTCCAATGACAAAGTGGTCGGTTATTCTCACAATATTTTTTGCCAGGGGCAAGTCTTACCAGACCTGTTGTGATTGTAGCTCCCAGGGTTCACAGCTGGGTAAGCCTGAGGATTGTTTCCTTTGTCTGGTGGGCTGGATGCACAGCACCTTCTAGCACTGTGAAAGCTGTCCAGCAGGGATGACGCTTCCAGGTGAGTATAGGTTTGATTTCCACAAAGCCAGGGAACCACATGCCTCCCCTAATTGAATTCATTTGTATAACTTATAATACTGGGATATTTATGAAGCCTATGCTACTCAGTTTCTTGGGTACCTGGAGCAGAAGTCTGAAGCCAGTAAGAAGGAGTTCTGACATCTAGTTAGTCTTCAAAGAATACTGCAGCTTCCTAGTAGTCTAACTGGTATTCACTTAGACCTTCTATCCTAGCAGACAGTAGATGAGCAAACAGATACTTCTCAAAATTTCAAAAGGTGTTACAGAATTAAATTTGGTACAAGGGTCTTTCAGGTCAGAAATAGATGTATCTGAATAACTCTGAATTTCAGAGGTGAGCTGTTGTGGAATATTATTTTAAGGTGCATTACATTTGTTTATGCTGTGGAACATTTGTTTAATGATTCAAAGATGTATTGCATTCTTTTATGTTGCATTTATTTAACTCTGTGAAGCTGTATTACTTTGCCCGTCTAAAATACCTGATTGGTCTAATAAAAAGCTGCATGGTCAATGTTGAGGCAGGAGGAAGGATAGGTGGGGCTGGCAAGCCAAGGGAATAAATAGGGGGAGAAATCTGGGAAAGGAGAATCAAGAAGAGAAAAAAAAAAGGAGATGAAGGAACAATAAAGAAGAGACCAGCCACCCAGTCACTCAGCCAGAATGTAGTAAGGGTGAAAGTAAGATATATAGAAATCAAGAATGATAAAAGCCTAGAGGCAAAAGATAGATGGAATAATTTAAGTTAAGAAAAGCTGTCTAGAAATAAGCCAAGCTAAGGTTGGGCATTTATAAGTAATAATAAATCTCTGTGTGTACTTATTTGGGAGCTGGGTGGTGGGCTCCCCAAAAGAGTAAAGAATTAAAAAAAATGAGAACTACAGTGAGCAAACTTTTTGAACTTGAAGATAGTTTGAATAGAAGGTGTTGATGACAGTGTCTTTCATTTTATGGAATAATTAGCTATGTAAAGGGAAAATAATTGTTTTTTACTGAAAATAATTTGTTCTATTAGAAATAGCCACATTTAATTGGAATTGGTTATTGCTTTCTCAGAGACATGAATTCTATTTTTTGTTCAGAGTGTCAGCTTGCCTTTATTTTGTCTAGATATTTAACAGTATAAAAATTTACAGGTTTCTGTACAGTCATATCTTTATCCAGACTTTTCAAAGATTCAGTAGACACAATGGGATGCTGCCACAACACTGGGCAAACTGTCCCTCGTGAAGCTATCCTGAGTGTAGCAGCCAATCACTGCTCTCACCCATGTTCTATACTAGCTAAACCTCAAGTTTTAGAAACTCTTCACTGTTTTCTCATAAAAATTGAGGAACTTAATCTAGAGAATATTCACCATTTCCAAATTCCTCTTTAGCACAAAACCACATAGACTCAATGTTTAACTACAGAGGGTCTGAACATTTGCTGGAAAAAACTGGGCTCAAAATGCAGGTATTTTCAGGATCTTCTGAGGTCTTCTCAAACTCAAGTACCTCATTACTCATGGAGAAGCTTGTGTGGACAGAGAACTGGCTGATTGGCCTGGCTATGATCGAGCATCTAGTCTGACTGTATAAGGATGATTACAAACGAGAGAAAGAAAATGACCCAAGCCAATAACCAAACCAAACACTTTGGGGTTCTAGACTTTTCAGCTAGATGGAAATCATACTTTGGAATAGTGTGAGTTAAATTTATAGCAAAATTGTGGTCTGTTGTTTATTTTGTGAATTCAGATAAAATATTGAAGATTCATGCGGGCGGGATTTCTCTTTTCTTAAACAAAATTACATTTATGTGTTACAGAAGATAAAATACATAAAGAACATTGAACGAAGTTCATGATAAATATTTTTCCTGTATTCCTGAAATATTTCCTAAATAGCAGAGTATCTCACAATTATTTGACTTGTAAGATATGAAAAAACCTGTTGGCATAATAGCCAGGCAGCATATCTACATCAGAAAATCGTAAGTAAGGTTTGCTGCTTGATCATTACAGGCTATTCTCCCAGTTGATTGCGGTAAGAATTCCAAGGCCTTAGTCTTCCTGATAGAAAAATTTAAAAATGGATACTACAGAAAACCCTGAGGACAGTTTATTATAGTTAAGCGGAGAAAAAAAAATCTCCTGAACTTCTCCAAACACTGAAAAAAAAAGGGGGTTGGGGGAGAGAAAATGAATTCTTCAGGGTTGAGAAACAACTGGATTGCACTGTGAACATCTGTCAGTGGCTACTGCCAAAGATGAGTTTTATTTTTGAGGGTGGTAAGTGGTAATACATAAGCTATTAAGGAGAGCGAGTCCTCATTGTTTCCAGACATGCCTTCAGATACGTTATAGCCTCCTTCTCATCCTGTTTTGGAAAACAAAAACAAACAAACAACAAACAAACAAAACCTTTCTGCTTGCTTTTGGTTGTAAACTAATTTTCATTTTCAAGGAAGGTGTTTACTGTTTACTTCAAAGATGCCTTACAATTGTCACCAAAGCATATG
Organism: Peromyscus aztecus; assembly: GCA_902168405.1. Lineage (NCBI taxonomy): Eukaryota > Metazoa > Chordata > Mammalia > Rodentia > Cricetidae > Peromyscus > Peromyscus aztecus. Next base: position 724 of record CABHPQ010165611.1, on the reverse strand, counting down.
ATTAACAAACCAAGTTCTGACTGGCATAGTTATTGACAAGTCCTAAAAGGAATGGCAATTATTCTATCTCATAATTGTACGTACACATGTGAGTCTCATGCTTCTTACCTCTTGAGGAGACACCCCTCATTGAAATGATTCACATCAACTTCTGCCACACAGAACTGTGCCTAGTTCATACAAAACAGTCACCCAAGTCAGACACGTTTTCATTATTTTTCCTTGCCATATCCATGCACTCTGGTGCCCATCACCCAAGCAGCCATGCTTTCTAACTACTCTATAGCTGTTCCCCCTTCCCTCCCAGAGAAGTTCCTGGAAATACCAAGTCATTAAGGATATTTCTATGACCTCGAAGAGCATTCCTCATCTGGATCTGGCTTCAGTTTGTACACCAAATTACTCCTCATTATTAATAGGTAAAAACTCACTGCCATGTGGACAAAGCCAAAGTTTCCTTTGTCTCTGTTTTTGCCTTTAACAAATCATTTCTTAAAATTATGATATTATGATGTGTTTGCTATTTTCTCCTTCAAACTATTTTACAAAACAGCTTCTTGTAAAGAGGACACATTCAATTTTCCTCTTAACCCTGGGCATCCTCCCAACCCTTTTCTTGAGCTTCATCCCTCTGTTTTACTTGCAAATATTTCTGATGTCTCAGGGTATACATGCACCTTCCTAATCTCTGCCTACTGTTCTTTCAAGATAGTCTTATCTAAAG
>CABHPQ010165610.1:0-22302 GCA_902168405.1 Peromyscus aztecus | reverse complement strand
GCCTGGCCAGACTCGCTGGGCCGATCATGCTGCCATCCGCTTCCCTTTTCTCTTCTTGGCCAGTGGCCCTTCATGCCTAGCTCTTTCGAGCCCCGGGGGCCACTGGCGTCACCCCCTCGGCTCTCTCTCCTGGCTCCGGCTTGCCTTGGACTACATAAATCCTGATGCATTATTTATCCATTCCAGAATTAATTTCCATCCAAGCGGACCATTAAAGCCACAGTGATGTTTGGTGATCAATCACTGGCCAGGGCGGGGCCCGCCTGGCTATCGTGTTTGCTTGGCTACCCATTCCTGAAAGAGGAGGCGGGGTCTTGGGCCTCAGGGCGGGCAGGTGGGTGGGGCCATTTGAAGGCCAGTGGAGATTGCGGCTGGCTACAGGTCCCCAAGCCCTGGAGGTCTGTGAGCCAGCCAGCCAGCCACCAAGAGGGCGGAGGACACACATAACACCGTGGTTGGCCGGTCTAGCACTCCCTGCTAAGGCGAGGGAGGGGTAAGACCCCTCCAGGCACAGCCTAAGGGGACATGCATCTCAGCTCACTGCCTTTCTGGGAAGGGAGCATTCTGGCATTGCTCACATCCTCAGCAACTCCACTAGCAAAAGAGTCCTTTTGAGAGTATCAACCACCTCCTTAATAAGGGGACAGAAACCAGGGTCACAAAACTTACTGAGTTTCGTAACAGATCTCTGCTAGGACCAGCGTGGTGCCTACTGGGGCTTTTATTGGGTCCCACCTTAACGCCCTTAAAACTGCTCCACAAACGCAGTCACAATATGTCCCACTCTCTCGCTGTTGCCTAGAGGCAGGGCTGGCACCTGCACGCACAGCCGACTCTAAACTCTTGCTTTTGTTGTTGCTGCTGACCAGTTGTGTTTTGTCTTGTCTTTTTTTTGCGGGGGTGGGGGGGTGGGGAGGTGCTGTATAGCTCAAGCTGGCCTTGAACTCTTGATCCTTCTGCCTCACCCTCTTGCCTGCTGGGTTACAGACATGTCCTTCCCACTCTGGCTGTAAACTTACCCTTTTCTATGAAACGAGTTTCTCAAAATGCTCTACCTCGAGGGTGTCCCATGAACTTGTTGGAGTGTGACCCCGCTCACTTTGTGCCCTGAGAACCTCCTCATGCGTCCTCATAACCACTGAGCCCAGGGCTGGGTTATTTCGAGTTTTTTTTATTTTTTATTTATTTATTTATTTATTTGAGACAAGGTTTCTCTGTGTAGCTTTGTGCCTTTCCTGGAACTCACTTGGTAGACCAGGCTGGCCTGGAACTCACAGAGATCCGCCTGCCTCTGCCTCCCGAGTGCTGGGATTAAAGGTGTGCGCCACCACCGCCCGGCTCGAGTTGTTTTATAATCATCCTTCTTTGAATGCCTCTTGTCCCTGCTCCCCCATGCAGCGCCCCCCCCAGCTTTCTACGTGCCCCACGTCCACTGATTCTCACAGTCCCACCGACGTTTCATCAACCTCAGCAGCTGCAGGGGAAGGAGGGCTCCTGGGAGACCTCTGAAGCCGTCCAGAAAAGGTGGGAGAGTCTAGACTTGGGGGCGGGGGGCTGAAGAGTGAGGGGGAAGTCTGCAGGATGTGGTAAGCCCCACATCCAGGGGAGCAGGAGGAAGAGTCCACAGAGGGCAATCTCATTCGGCGTCAACCAGTTCTCTGATCTTAGATCGCTCCTCAGAAGGAGGAGTAGGTATCCTGACATGATATCCAAGGCCTTTCTTTCCCAGTCCTTCCTGCCTTCCCCTCTGTCCCAGGCCTCCATGCCTTGGCCATAATCTAGAGTAGTTCATCCTGCAATCCTCTGTGCTGGTCATACGAGGTCCCTGTATGTCCCCTTTCATACGCAGCCTCTGCAGACAGAACCCCACCTCTGGAAACCTTCCTCACACTGCTTCAGTTCCACAGGTCTTGTCATGCTTTAAAAAACCCCTCCCTCCGCACCCCCGGCTCCCTCCCCCCCACAAACTGTCCTGATCCTACCGGTTGGGGGAGACACTAAGCACTTTTCCTGAGACCGTGCACACTTTCCTAGGACTGGCCTTCTTGCCCTCCTGGCTGTGAGCCCCAAACGGCCTCATAAATGCTCTGTAAAGGACGATGTGTATAGAGGATGGGGAGATGGCTCAGGGGGTAAAATGCCTACCACGCAAGCACAGGGATAAGAATCTGGATCCTCAGAGCCCACATAAATCCCGGGTGGGCATGGCAGCCTGGCTGTAGTCCTAATGCTTGGGAGGCAGAAATAGGGGAGCCTAGGAACAAACTGGTGAGCTAGACTAGCCCAGTTGGCAAGCTCTGAGTTCAAGTGAGAGACCCTGCCTCAATATACTAGGTGGAGAGTAATTGAGGAAGATTCCCCATGTCAGCCTCTGCCCTCCATACATGTGGAGCAATTATATGGGAACATACACATGCACTAAACACACACATGTGTGCACACACATACACTATGTATGGACAGATCAGAAACACCATTGCATGGCCTCTCTCCTTTAAGGCCAAGTACAACCCAGTCCAGTCTAGGACAGCCCACCCAGGAAGGATGAGAGAATATGGAGCTGGACAAGTCACATGTTGACACAGGGGTCATAGGGCAAGTCCCGTGGCCGGTGACAGCATCTTGAGCAATCCGGAAACCATCTGTGAGTAATGCAGCCTGGCTAGTGTTCCCCTGAGCGAAGGGCCAGCAAATGCCAGAGCCTCGGTCCAGGGCTACTCACGCTTGTTTTGTTTAAGAAACCACCTCCGGGAGCTGTTCCTGTGCAGCTGCTTCCCGAGGACTTCAAGTCATTGCTCTCCCTGACTTGCTTTTCTGGCCGTTAGAGAAGGAGGAATAAACCACAGGCTCTGGGCTCAGACTCAGAAGGCAAGCCTGAGAGGGCAGGAGCTGACCTGACTGGGGCCATGGGATCGGCGGGCGGAGGGCAAAGTGGTTCTCCATTCTCTTGCCCTGACCCCAGATTCCATTCCTAGTCCTTCTGATGCAGGGTTCACAGGCAGCAACCTGGAAGCCCCTGGAAGGGGCTGTGGGGCCTCACATGCAGCAGTGGATGTTGGAAGCCTCCAGATCCTTCCAGGGTTGTGGGTGACAGTGGGGACAAGAGCAGGGCTATGGGATTTGGTGAATGTGAAGACTTCGAATAGCTTGTATTTGAAGAAACAGGGCTGTTCCTCTAGGTGTAAGTTGAACACTAAGAACAAGAAATGGAGTTACTGGTCAGCGTGGCAGCAGACACTGGGAGTGCCCCCATCTTCTGCCTTTTTCACAGTGCAGCCCTTACCCCACCCCTACCCCAGCATTGTGATTCCAGTGGCTCTGCTCTGCCTCTACTACTCTCCTGCCTCACATCATTCGGCATTTTCTAAGGGCTGCTCAGGAGCCGGCACTGGAAGGTGTGAGGGGACTGAGAGGAGCAGAACTCTCCAGAACCATCTGTTACAATGCACAGCTATTGATGGAATACGTGCCCATCAACACAGTCAGTCCAGAGCCAGGGTACTTTCCCTATTGTGACTCTCTCCCTTGGCTGCACCCTGGAGACTTCACAGAAGAGTGTCTGCATCCCATACTGCAGCTCTTCTTAACCAGCACACATGCACAGCCATCCTGGGGCTTGTGAAATCATGTCCTACATATAACCAGAGCAAGGAACTACTGCCTTCGGAGACATCTCCACATGCCTGGGGCCAGGGCTACCAAGGTGACCTTTGCCTGCTTCCATCTCAAGGGAGATGTCCTCTTAGGGAGAGGTATCTGTATCAGTCATTCATCCAGCTAGAAAGACCCCAGGCTCTAATGGAGAAACCAATTCATTGCATGTGGAGCCACTGGTGCTATTTCCTAATCTGTGCACTGCACAAAAACATCCAGTAGAGGGGGCTAGGAGGGTTGGGTTTGGGCTGGACCAGCAAGCATCGAGAGTGGCAGCTAGGAGGCAGAGCTTTTCTCTAATTTTCACAAAGATGCCACATAGACAGTGGAGATCCCTGCTTCCCTTTTCTAGAAGCTTCTGGGCTTCAGACAGAAGCATGCCCTTGCAAAGGTCCATGTGCAAACAGTGCTGACCTGGCTCCCCAGAGCCTGTCCCCAGTCACCAGCACCACTGTTCCCTGCTGTGAGGAGGCTGCTGCCCTCTGCTTAGCCTGTCACTCAAGGTCGTCACTTCCGTCTTTCCCTATGCCTATCCAGTGGAGTTCCCAGCCAGGCAGCTGGTGTTCATATGTAAGGAAGCTGATGGTTACATTTTCAGTAAGTTCGCAAAGCCAATAGTTTGTGATGGGTACCATCAGAAATGGAACAATATAAACCCGCAATTAAGTAAAGTGTGTTTCAGAGTTTATTACTCCCTAATCCATTTGAGTCATTCATATGGAAAATACCAAATGTTCCTGCTGCCATGCGGATCCCCCCAAATTCCGTGCTATTATGCTGGGAGTATTCAGTGTGGAAATCAGGCAACACTGTAATTCAGAGCATAGGAATTCCTTTTCTCACCTCCTTCTGATCCATGCTGGAGGGCCCCAGGAACCTTCTACAAGGTAGGGGAGTCTACTCCTCCTGCCCATTTATCAGCCCATCCCCACCCCTATCTTTACCATGCTACTGTGTGCTCTAGTCAGTGTGTGGGAACCCTGGTCTGAGAATGCCAGTTCTCTACCAGCATTAGCCCTCTCCTTCCTCACGGATGCTCTGTGTTCTCAGCCACCTACAGTTAAGTGTGGTTGAACTCTGGTCAGTGTATGAGTAGAAGTGATGTGGCCACTCCCCGGCCTGGGAGACAGCACTCTGTCCCCTGATACCCCACCAAACTCATTTCCACTTTCTGGTCAACTAGGATAGGGACACTTTGGAAGTCCTACGTAGAAAGTGGTAAGAGCCAAGCAGGCTGAGTCCTGGGTGGAGCTGAGTCCTCTCTGCCAGCCTGGAGCCACTCTACATAGCTATGAAAAAGTAGAATGAAGGCCCATTGTGAGGCTTATTACATGGCTAGTCCTTTGTTACCACAGCTGACTTTCCCCTGGATCTACAGTTTCATCTGTCCTTCTTGGCCTGTGAGATTGGGAAATATCCTGCAGTGTCAGCTCCTTGTCCATCTCCACGGCTGGAGTGAGTCACCCACACCTGAGGTTCCAGGGACCTTCTACAAGGCCTGTGAGTGTGTGTGTCCCTATGTGTGTGTGTGTGTGTGTGTGTGTGTGACTGGTAAGAGAGTGTGAGTTCCTGCTGACTCCTATAATTTAAATACCAACTTCACATGCATCATCAGGTTGGACTGAAGTACTCTTCCTAGATGGTGTGGCAGTCATCGGAGGTGAACGTCTGGACTGCTTTGGTGGCCTCGCTTTGCTGGTGCTATCAGCACGTCATCTGTGTCACCACTGGGAGGGGGGGCTGCAGGGTCCTCTGATCCAGAGGGCAGGCCTTTCCCCTGCCTCCTCTCTCTGGCCCCCATTCTGTCATCACTAGGCGTTTACTTGGTGTTGTCTATGTGTGACCGCCCATGGTACTCACCGCCATAGCCAGGCCCCTGGAAAGGGTCAGGAGTCTTGGATTCCCACTTTTCTGGGAGTGGTCTATTTAGTGTCTTGGTACCCAAGTCAGGATAAAGATGCAGAATCTAAAATCACACATTGGAAAACCACCCAGACATACCAGACCAGGGCAAGAGGGATAAGCCCAAAGCATGGAGGCTTGCTTACAAAGCCCCTAATTATGATGGCCGGTATTCATTGTCAACTTGGAATTACCTAGGAGACATACCTCTGGGCGTGCCTGTGGCTGTGTTTCCAGAGAGGATACACTGAGGGAGGAAGATGGACTGATTACAGGCAACACCATGCCATGGGCTGGGATCCCAGACTGAATAAAAAGAGAAAAAGGAGGAAGCCAGCTGTGTGTTAGCATCCATCTCTCTGTCTGCTACCTGATCCATCCAGGTGTAAGCATCCATCTCTCTCTCTGCTACCTGATCCTTCCAGGTGTAAGCATCCATCTCTCTCTCTGCTACCTGATTCATCCAGGTGTAAGCAGGCCACCTCTTACCATCCTCTGGTACAATGGACTATATCTTCAAATTGTGAGTCAAAATAAATCCTTCCTTCTTTAAGTCACCTTTCATCAGGTACTTTGTCCCAGTGATGAGAAGTAATAACTAAAGCAACTATGACCTGTGTCCTGGAAGGTCCTGCAGCCTTATTCTCCGGGAGGAGAGGCCTAGGTGCATCAGTCTGGTTGAGACACAATACCTTGTCACATGTCCACTTATAAAACTCCGCAAATGTCAAGTTCAGGACAAATACTGCTCATCTAAGAGTCTTCATCTGACCTGGACAAGTGCCTGGGACTCAGTTGTACCAAGTGGCTTTCAGATTAAGAATGAAATCATTCAGCTGCAAATTCTTTTGGTGGGTTTCTCAGAGAGGAAGTTTCTATCAGAGCATGTGTGAGCCTGGGCCCCTAAGTGAGGTGGGGAGACAGTGGGTGGTTTTGTAGGGTACCTATGGCTACACTATTGGTCAAGCAGAGTTCTCAGCTCTGTCAGTCTGAGGTTGAGAGAAAAAAAGGGGCACATGGTCTCTCCCCCAAAACAAGGTGTTCCTGGTCATGGGACAAGGATGCACCGAGTGTCCAAGTAGTTGTCATCATTCCTGAAGCAGAGATGGGGAGGGCTGCCACTCAGAAGCGCTGCCCAGAGGCTCTCAGGGGTTCAGTGGGGGTCTGAAGTGACTTCTCCTCCCTGAAATCAAAGGTTTCAAAGGGAGGTCAAAGGTTATGTTGGAGAAAATAAAGATTTACTGTTTTGGTCAGTTTTGCATTGTTGATTAGCAAGCCTGGTCCCTAGTGAAAACACGTGCCTACAGAGGAGAGAGGCAGGGCACATGGCAAGGGTGATTGTCCCAGTGTCCCATCTGTGATCACTCCCCTCCTGCAGCCCCCATCTCCCGACTCAGATCTTCCAAGAGGAAACCGCTCAGCCTGACACCTCTGCCTGCTTCCGTTCAGCTCCCTGCCTTGCGCATCTGTAGTCCAGCCCTTGCTGGTTCCTTTCTCCAGGGCCACAGACAGCCCAGTCTTTTTCTCTCTTGGTTAGAACTTGGTTGCTTGCTGGGCAGTATCCATCCAGCCCATTCCTGACTTGGGGAAACTCCCCAGATGCCTCTTTGGAAGAACCGATCTGCTTGTTCCCAGGAGGCAGTCAGACATGGCTTTATGACTCAGGCCCAGCTAACCTGGACAGAGTCAACTATATTATAGCCTGCATCAGGGACAATGTTCCGTAGGACAATGGGGAGGTGTCCTACAGCAGGGTCCTGGTTGCTCTGCCTGCCTGTGCTGCTAGCATGTAGGTTCTCCACGGCCACTGCCACTTCCATTCATTTTCCAAGCCTGCTTCAAGACCCAAAGAGTCTTGTGGGGGCTGGAGAGATGGCTCAGAGGTTAAGAGCACTGGCTGCTCTTTTAGAGGTCCTGAGTTCAATTCCCAGCACCCACATGGTGGCTCTGTAATGAGATCTGGCTCCCTCTTCTGGCCTGCAGGGATACATGCAAACAGAACACTATATGCATAATAAATAAATAAGTCTTTAAAAAAAAAAGTCTTGTTAACTTCCCATAAATTCTCCTTCTTGCCTTTAGCTGCTTTGGTTACCTTTTTGTTGGAACTGAAGCCTATGTTACACCCCTCAGCCCAAGCTTCCCTGTTCCTCATCTCTCTGACCTTGGTATCTTCCGAAACCAACACAGACACAGTCTCCCCCTTGTCCATTCTCAACTGAGGTCATTTCCTTCCCTGTTTCCCTAGTTGTGATACCAACTTCATCTCAGTCTGGAAGCCATAGGCTGTCTCTCCAGACCTGGCCTCTCTAGCCCTGGCCACACATCCCAGAACATTCGGGCAGCACCAATTGGCCTTGATGGGGCAGGGGAAACACGGAGTTGGGCGAGAAGGGAATATTGGGGAGGCATGGGAAGAGTTGGGGGTGAAGGTGAGTAAATATGATCAAAACTTGTGTGAAATCCTCAAAGAACTTATTAAATACATATAATAAAAGTTAGCCTAAGCTTGCATGGACTGGGGGAAACCCTTAAACCCTTAACTAGAATCCAGAGCTAGTGATCAGTAGGAACAACTTTGTGACACTTGGCCACGCACACTCCAGGCCCGTTGCACTTCTGTAGGTCAGCGAAAATCTTACAGGAACCTCAGCCTGCATGCCACTGGAGGGAGGGCCTCGGTCTCACTAACCCAGCACTCTCACGCACACACAGCAGCAGGGAGCAGGGGCTTCCCCTCATTGTCAGAGGCAAGTGTTTTGGTCACTGGAGGAGCCTCGGGCAGTAGATAACAGGGCAAAATTAAGCCTGACATAAAGCTTTGGAGAAAAGGCTCGGAGACAAGCTGTTTCGGAGAGAAAGGATTGAGACAAAGTCTAACATACGTGAGCCCACGGTATTGGTATTTGCGCCTTGTTGTAACCAAAATGTCCAACAGAAACAACGTAAGGGAAGAAAGGTTGATTTTGGCTCCTGGCTGCACAGTGATTTCTGTCTGTAGTGGGGAAGATATGCCACTGGGGGCATGAGGCGGTGGATGTTCACATAAAGGTGACCCGGAAGCAGAGGCTGTGGATGGGACCAGGGTATAATTTCAAATCAACCTCCTCCCACCTGCCAGGCTCTACCCCCAAAAGCCATGGTGGTCTTCAAGAAAGTACTGTGAGCTGGGGAACAAGCCTTCAAACGGAGCCTGTGGAGAATATCTCAGATAGGAATCATAACAACACGCTGAGGAGACCCTGAGCTGTGGTCTCCAGGCTCTTCTCAGCACGAGGTAAAGAGTAAGGCAGAGACGTCAGCAGAGGGACTGAGTGTGGAAGGCATGTACCAAGACATCACAGAGACTAGGAGATTCTCCATGCAGTGCTTAAAATCTCCATTCAATTACCAATTAGCCTTTGAGATAACGGGACAAACTTCAACAGCCACACATGACGAGAAATATGTAGTTAACCAAATTAGTTCAGAAAAGCCACGACAGCAATGAACAGGAACAATTATAATGAGCAGGATCCACAAACCCCAGGAAAGGAAGAAAAATCCAAGTTCCTGAGCTGCCACAGGGAGGTGGTGTCTACGACAGAGCTTGGATGGCATCTTGCCATGGATGTGGATGGCAACACCAGACCTTGTCAGACGTCTGTGGGCAGGGGATGGCTCTCTAATGCACTCCTCAGACTTCATTCACCGCCTCTGTGAGAAAGCCATTCCTCTCTCTGCTACTGGGTTTCATCTTTCCAACCCAGGCTGCAGTTCCAGCATGGTACAGGTTCCAGCACGGCTCTCACACAGACAAGATGACCCCGTTGTCGGTACGAGGTTGATGAGCAAGAAGGGGGGAATGGCTTAGGCAAGAGATGATCAGAGACCCATCTAAAGCAAGATGGGGCAACAGTTTATGGTAGAGCACTCTGTAGCGTGCCCAGGCATTGGGGGTCCCAGGGTGCCTTAGGGACAGAGAAGAGGCCATACACTTGGAGCCTGGAAGCCGAAATGCCACCACCAGACCACCCATGCCTCCCTACATTTGGCCTAGGCCAAAAATGCTAGTCCTCTCTTTATATTTTTATTTTATTAAAATTTTAAGTGAAAAGCAGAGAAAGATTTATTCAGCGTGGCCATATTGAGAAAAGGAAAAGATAAAGAGGTTTCAAGTACTATGTTGAACAGGAGAGAATGGACACCCTACTTGTTCCTGATTTTAGTAAGGAGACAAAAGACCCACTCCAATCCATCCTGGAGATGCTGACATGTAGTTCAAATTTCAGTAGAGGGCAAGAGCCAACCTCATCTTTAAAAGAACAGATGGGGTGACTGCTTGTAAAATGTGTCTCAGTGACCTGAACCAGGGACCTGCAGCTGGATGGCATTGTCTCATCACCTCTGGGGACGGTCTGGGTCCTGCTTGGTCCCTGGCAATGAGGTTGGCATGCCCCTTCTGCACTCAACCAGCTTTGGGTGAATGCTCTGACGTCCTTCAGGGTGGGGCTGTGGCTCTCCCACCTAGTCAGCTAGCAAGGGACACAAAGACCTGGGGTGTTGGATGGCCGCAGCTGTAAGTGCAGTCGGAGCGTGCTCGGGTCTCCCACTTAGGAAGATCTCCTAGGAAAAGATGTTGTCCCTAGTACAGCTGTGTCTCAACAACCATAATACCTATGGATGAAGTGAACGATTGCATCACATTAGGTGAACTTCAAGAGAGCCTGGACTGAGGTCAGAGATCGTCGGAGTGGCTCTGGAGAGCTGTGTACTTTCCTCCAAATACAGCATGCGGATGGAATGACTAAGCAGGCCAGGCGTGTGGGGGTCCAAATCTGTTGACACCTCTCTCCACTCACAGTACTTACAAGTAAGGGATGACCTGGATGTTTAAGAAACCTGGGCCGCAAACCAAGCTCCTAGTCAACAGGAGTCCTCACCCTGTCACCAGGGTGGGTTTGGGCTCCACACAGCTTCTGCCGCAGTGTCCACAGGCACTTAAGCCCGAAGAGGAAGCCAGCACAGCGAGTCCCTGTGTCTCATCTTCTCTCACCCTGCTCAGAGGAAGTCGAACGGATCACAAAATACCACTTCCTGAAACTAACAGTGGTTCGGGTGGTTTTTTTCTTTCTCCGTGTGAAACAAGATTGTTTGTGTGCTGGGCCATGTCAGAGGCTCTCAGTTACTCATCTTGAGTCACCCCTGACTCCCAATACCAGCTGGGTCACTGCTGAGCCTGGCTGGACCCTGTCCCTGTCCCTGTTCCTGCCTTAAGACGGCGATAGGAATACCATCTGTCACGTGTGTGAGGATCAAAGGAGAGGAGCCATGGCCGTCACTTCCCAGGCGCTGAGCACTCTAACGGGAGGGAGAGTGGCTCAGGATGAGTCTTTCAACTCGGTCCCTAGCACAGTGCTCCTTGGAAGCGCCTGCCTGGGAGGAGTGGGAGGAGCCTCTTTTGCATTTCAAAAGCTCCTGAGGCTTTAATATTTTTAATTTGTTTATTTTTTATACTGTGTGTGAGTATGTGTATGTGTGGGTGGGGGGGGGGGGAGGTCAGAGGACAACTTTGTGGAATTGGTTCTCTCTGTTCACCTTTATTTGGGCTTTGGGGACCTAATACAGGTCATCAGGACTGTGTGGTTGTCTGGCACCTGTCTCTGTTAATGCTGCAATTCTGGGAGAATGAGGTCAGGTTGAATCAACTAGGTGACTAGTTGAGGGGTGGGGCTGGAGATCAAGTTTAACCACCAATGTTGAGTGGTTTGATCTGGTTGGTCACATCTATGATGCCACCATCAAGTCCCTTGATGAGGGACTTCAGGGAGCTTTCAGGCTGGTGGAACATGGAGGCTCTGGGTATATGGCACATTCTGAGGGGTGTGGCAGGTCCCTCCCCTCTCTCAGCCCTTACTCTATTGTTCCTTCTGTCAGGTTGTCCAGAGTTGAATCTCTTATAGTAACTAGTGTATTCTTGAGTTCTGTGAGCCATCCTAGTGAGCTACCGAAACTGAGGAGAGCAAATGGGAACCTTGAATAAGGGGCTGAGAGGACAGAGGGTGGATGGCCTGGGCACCCGGTTGTGACGGGCTCTGAAGTGGAGGCACTTTTTCGAGTGTGAGTCTATAATCTATAGTCCCATAGGCTGTGTGCTTGCCCTGGGTTGTTCATGTTAGACAAGAGCTGAACTGCATTGTTAGATACCCTGTTGATATGGAGAATCTGAGAGAGCAAGACAGACATCCAGAGGCATCTGTCATCCTTCAAAGAAGCCAGCGCTTGAGGGTGGCACCAGTGACCACATGGAGTCTGAAGTAAGCAGGTGTTATGTGTGGAGGAGGAACACAGGACTGTGTAGAGCTGGATGCAGAGTAGTGATGGCTCCTGCTTCAGAAGCTCGAGCCTCTTCAGAAGTTTCAATCTGGATTTCAGTGTCCTCTGATACGGCAAAGGGCATGTGACAACTTCTGATCTAATCACCGTGGGCACACACTAGCATGAGCCGTGGGTGAGGCTGGGTACTGTTGTTCCTGTCTACTGTGTGAATGGCTGCGGAGGTAGCTGGGGCACCATCCAGGCCACCAGCTTCACTGATTACAAGTTGTAAGGCTGGGCACAAGGCTGGCTCAGCCTGGAAGAAGGAAGAAGGGGCCCCTTGTCTTTTACAAAAGGCACTGTCTGGACTTGGGGTGCGGGTCCTGCATGTGAATTACATGGAGAGTCAGCCTTAGGGAAAGAATGGATCCAGAGGAAGGCAGCAGTGGCTGGGGCTGGACTTTGGCTCTTCTTTCTCCTTGCAATGGGAGAGTTGATCATTCTTGAGGGTCCTAGTTATCCTTAGGCTCCAGGCATCCCTGCTTTCCAACTCTACACACACTCAATGTGGCCAGGAGCACATTGTGCCTGAGTGGGAGTGTCTGCCTTTAACAAATGTCACAATGGTTAGTAGTTAATATTTGCTAAGCACATGCCACACAGTAGGAGCTACTATCCTGCATTATACACATAACAAACTGCTCTGATACTTCATGTCATAGAGGAAAATGGAGCCCAAAGAGGGTGCATGATACATGAAAAGTCATTCGCTAGGAGGTGGCCAAGCTGGCATCTCAGCCCCAGCCTGGCAGTTTAAGTAATACTCGGTGGCCCTGTCTGTCTTCATCAGGAGAACAAGGCCTCTGGCTCCATAATGCTGACCTAGCTCTCTGGGGAAACATTCTCCCCTAGGAATTTCTTACTTAAGGTACACCCTGATCTTTGATGGCTGGCTTACTGGGGCTGTAGAGCCCTGTCCTTCCTTCCCCAACACAGGACAGCCATAACAAGCCCATCTAGCCACAGGGCTACCAGTGGTCAACCGAGGCTGCCGTGTGCCTGGGTTTCCACCCAGCTCCTCCCTGTCCACAGTGCCCAGCCCCCTACTGTGTCCACCTCAGTCCACTTCCAAGGCCTGCAGTCTCAGTGAGCACCAGGGTGCTGCTGAAAATGAGCACAAGGGCTTGAGCGGGTTGTTCCACTCAACACGCCGCCATCCACTTGTGTTCCCACTCAAAGAGGAGAAGCATGCGTGCGTGCGTGCATCAGGGTCCTCAGGAGACGGTGGCAGCTATTTTTGTCTGCTGGGAGGCGAGTTTGGAGTGCTCGGCACTCCCCTAAGCTGCCTGAATTCTTGCCCTGAGCCTGCAACAGCTGGCAGATGGTGTTCCCTGTGCCTGAGTCTCCACCTTTCCACTCTGCTTTTTTAAAATCTGCAAAAGGACTTGGGGAGGGGGAGCTCAGGTTTTAAAGTGCTTGGATTACCACCAAGTGGACCTGGGTTTTATTCCCAGAATCTATATAAAAGGCTTGGCATGGTAGCATGTGCTGGGAAGTGGAGACAGGCAGATCTTTGGGGCTCTCTGGCCATCCAAATTAGCCTCTTTGAAATATGAGAGACTTTGCCTCAAAAAAAAGTGGGTGGCTTCTGAGGAAGGACACCTGCGCTTGTTCTGTACATGGAGCAACACACACACACACACACACACACACACACACACACACACACACCACTGCAGTTCTCAGTCAGAGGTTAACAACAGTGTTTTATTATCAGAAGGGAACTCGTGTGAATTCAGGACTTACTCTGAGCCCTCTGTAAGCTTTGCTTTTTATTAGATATTCGGTTCCCACCTCAGCTCTGTACGGGTAGTCTAGTATGGCAGCCTTTTCCACACCAAAATGGACAGAATAGGATGATGGGGTCAGCATCGTGAGCCGACAGATGTGGGGCAGATGCGGAGGGTAGAGGGCAGAAGGCTTGCTGTGGTTTTCATTCTCCACCCACCTCAGGGATGTTGTTTCCCCAGCTGGGCAGGAACAGAGGTCACCACAGGAAGCTGGCGCTCTGAGAAAGCTGCTGACTCGGCCCTCCATGGGCTCCCTGGAGGGCAGTGTGCCTGGCACAGTATCTGTCTAGACATCTGCTGGGGACTCTGCCTGCGCTGATTCTTAGGCACAGGATGGAACTGTGAGCCCCAGGGTCCCAGAAGGTGCCTGCTGGAGACTGGGCCTTTACAGAGGTGGCTAAGTGACATGAGGTCATACGGTGGCCCTAATCCAGCCTGATTGGTGTCCTTATAAGAGGAGCATGTAAGAAAACAGCCACAGACAGAGGGGTGACCATGTCCTTGCTAGTAGATCTGTGTTAGAGGAAACAGAAAGAAGTGTCCACCAGCAGTCCAGGAAGAACTGAAGACCAGAGATGACAGCAGCAAGGACTCATGGGAACATTCTTCAAACATATGGTTTTGTTTTATATCATTTTATTTTTAATCTATTTTAACTGATACACTAAAATTCTACATGTTAAAGATACTAGTCACTTTCCACAGTCAGATTAAGTTCCAACCTTCTCATACCACTAATGTGTGACTTTGGGGATAAGACTCTGTGGGAATTCAGGGGAAAACATATTCAAATCTATATTATTTGCTTACAGTAGTGAGATCTAGTCACATGTTCTCTGTAAGAGAGCCATCACAGTTCAAAGTCACAAACAGAAAGGAAAAGGACAGAAAAAGATGTGTTGTATCAAAGCTGGTGAGACAGTTGGACCTGGTCATGTCACTCCACAATCCAACAGGTGCCACAATGAGGGAAGAAGCATTGTGACAGGGATATTCATAGGGACTAACACACCAGCAAGCTGCTATGGTTTGATCTAAAGAGACCCTAGACCAGTGGTTCTCAACTCTACTAATGCTGCGACCCCTTAGTACAGTCCCCCACACTGTGGTGACCCCCAACCATAAAAGTGTTTTCATTGCTACTTCATAACTGTAATTTTCCTACTGTTATGAATTGTAATGTAAATATCTGGTATACAGGATATCTGATATGCGACCCTATGAAAAGGTCATTTGACCCCAAAGGGGTTGTGACTCACAGGTTGAGGACCACTGCCCTAAAGGCTTAAAGAACAAAAGACTTGCTTCCCAGCCTGTGTTGCTGCTGGGTCTTAAAGAGGTGGGCATTTAACGGGAAGAGGTTGGGTCACTGGGGGCATGTTTCTGAAGGAGACAGTGGGTATCTTCCTCCTGTCCTTGTTTCCTGCCTGCAGTGGGTGACTAGCCCTCTGGCACAGGTTCCAGGAAGGGTACCGTGCTGCCAGGGACCCAAAGTAAAGGACACGTGACTGTGACCTTCTCTTTTAGTAAACTGATTTAAAAACTTGCTTTTAAAAGTTATCATTATCATTGCGTGTGAATGTGAGCATGAGTGTGCCACAGTGCTCATGTAGATGCCAGAGGCCAGCTTCAGGAGTCAGCTCTCTCCTTTACTGTGGATTCCAGGGAATGAACTCAGCAGTAAGTGCCTGCAAGCTGACTGTGTGCATGTGTGTGTGTGTGTGTGTGTACACGAGCAAGCACGAGCATGTGCATACACACGAATGTGCATTGTGTGTGTCAATGTGGGTGCCTGTGTGTCACAGTGGAAGTGTGGAGATCAGAGACAACCTGGGATGTTAGTTGTCTCCCACTCCACCCGCCCCACTTCGTTTCAGACGGGTCTCTGTTCATACATTTCCCCCACTGTGTACACCAGGCTAGCTGGATGAAGATCTGAGGAGCCCTGTCTTCACCCGCCATCTCCCTATAGCGGCCCTGGGATTTCAGAAGCTTGTGCTGTGTGTCCAGCTTTTACATACCTTCTGGGGATTTGAACTCAGGTCCTCATGCTTGCATGACAAGAGCCTTTACCTACTGTACCATCTCCAAGGCCCTAGTAACTTGATTTTATCAGGCATTTTGTCACAGTGCCAAGAGGCTAACTCAGAAGGGGCAATAGATATCAATGTATACATGCCTAAGAAGAGCCTCAAAATCCTTGAAGCAAAGACTGGTCCTCCGGGGAAAAAGCAGTGAAGTAATAAGACTTGAGAGTTAAATTCTAAGATTTTCATGCCCCAGTCTCAATAATGGAAGAATATTTAGACAGGCCACCAGTAGCTTCGTGAAAGGTGTCTCACATGACTAATTGAACTTAATGGGCACACAAAGCATGCCTCACACTGATGCCTCACACTGATGCAGGGACATTTGGAATAGTCTTCAGGGTGGATTATATGCTAGGCAATAAAGTAAGTTCTGATGAACTTGAAAATTGAAATTATACAAAGTACATTATCTGACTATACTGGACTTAAATTAGAAATAATAACAGAAAGAAAAATAATTGGAAATTGTCAAATACTTGAATGTTAACACAAGTGCCACCCTTAGGATATCAATAATGCACATTTTTACCTTAAAAAACTGGTAAAAATCAAGCAAGACCCAAAGCAAATGAAGAGGAAGTCATAAAGATGAGCACATTCAGAGATTCAATGAAACAGAAAAAGTAAAACATGAGAAAAAAATCAGCGAAGAGAAAAAAAGTTCTTTCAAAAGATGAAAAAACTCAGCAAACCTTTAACCAGATTGAGCAATAATAATAAAAAGTACCAGGAATGAAAAAGGAGACCTTGTGTCAATGCCACAGGATCTACAGAGGCTTATAAAGGACCGCCGTGAGCAAACAATGCCAAAAAAGGGGGGGCATCCACAAAGCAGGCAGAACCCCAGGATGACAACTACCCAGTGTCCTGAACAATGATGCTTCCAAAAGTCTTCCATCAAAGGACTGTCCTGGTTAGCTTTACTGAAAACTTGGCACAGCCTGAAGCAGTGGTTCTCAACCTTTCTGAAGCAGTGACCCTTTAATACAGTTCCTCAGGTTGTGGTGACCCCCAACCATAAAATCATTTTGTTGCTATTTCATAACTGTAATTTTGCTCCTGTTATGAATCATAATGTCAATACCTGACATGCAGGATATCTGATACATGACTCCTGAAGGGGTCACGACCCACAGGTTGAGAACCATTGGGCAGAAAGCAGGAACCTCAACTAAAGAATTACCTCCATCAGATTGCCTTTAGCCATATCTGGGAGAGACTATCTTGACTGACTGATGCTGAAGGGCCATGTCATCTGTGTGTAACCTCATCCCTGGGAAGTCGGTCCTGGGCTACGTAAGAAAGCTCACTAAACACGAGGCAGAGAATGGGCCAGTAAGCAGCCTTCTTCCATGGTTTCTGCTTCAGCTCCTGGCCTGACTTCCCTCAGATGTGAACTATGACCTCAAAGGGTGAGCCAAATAAATCCTTTCCTTCCCGAGTTGATTTTTGGTCATGGCATTTACCACAGCAACAGAAAGCAAACTTGGACAATAGTTTTATGTCAACTTGACACAAGCTAGAGTCATCCAAAAGGAGGACATATCACTTGAGAAAATGCCTCCACAAGATCCAGCTACAGGGCACTCTCTTAACCAGTCATGGATGTCAGAGGTCCCATTGTGGGTGGGGCCATCCCTGGGCTGGTAGTCCTGGCTTCTACAAGAAAGCAGGCTGAGCAAGCCATGATGAGCAAGCCAGGAAGCACATTCCTCAGGACCTCTGCTTCATCTCCTGCCTCCAGGAGTTCCTGCCCTGACTTCCTTTGAGGAGGAACAGTGATGTGGAAGTGAGTTTGCTTTTGGCCATGATTTCATCACAGCACTAGTAACCCTAACTAGGACGGACAAAGAAAGGGGATTGCTTCCCAATTCACTCTCCGAAGCCACTGTTCTTCTGATGTCAAAGACAGACAAAGGATTATACAAATGTAGACTGCTGCCCACCATTCCTCATGAACACACACAACAGTGCCTAGAGAACGTAAATTCCGGTAAGATGTGAAAATACAAACCTTTAGTAAATAGAGTCCATTCCAGGAACTCGACCTAATCCTGACACCTGAGAGATGCAGTACCTGTACGTCTGTTCATTTATTAACATCAATAGAACCCAGGACATAAACTCGGTGACTCTTCCACGAGGCACAAAATCATCTGGCCAAGTAGCGCTGGCTTCCTACTACAAGGGAGTTCCAGCAGGTCCTCTGCAGAACGGTGCACGAAGTGATGGATGTGAGGTCCAGCAGAAGGATTTAATCCTCAAGAACTACACATTTGTCTGAAATCCCTGCAAGCATCAATCAAGAGTGAACTTACGTTCCTTAATAATATTCTCCAGGAGTGATGACTAATCTCAGCTGTCAGCTTGGCCACATCTGGAATCAACTAAAACCCAAGCAGCTGGGCATGTCTGTGAGAGAGTTCTCTTAACTGGATCATCTGAGGTCAGAAGACCCACCCTAAATCTGGGCCGCACCTTCTGGTGGCAGTCCACACGAAAGGGCACGGAAGAAGGAAGCTCTTGCTTTTTGCCTGCTTGCCTTCACTCTCGATAGCAAGTTCATGATCCTCCTGTGGAGGCAGCTATTGGAGTATTCTAATACCTTGCTGGTTTTAGAACCCACTTCTTTGGAATTTCGACAGAAACCAGCTGAGACATCCTGACTCTTAGACTGAACAACTAACTACCAGATTCTTGGCCTTTCTGTTGGGAGACAGGCATTGTTGGACTAGCTGGACCACAGCCTGTAATAAATCCCATATATATTTTATCAGTCCTGTTTCTGTAAAGAACCCTGAGTAAACCAGGAGAGAGAGAGAGAGAGAGAGAGAGAGAGAGAGAAGAGAGAGAGAGAGAGAGAGAACCAGAATAAGGATGAAGAGAGAGAAGTTGTCCCCACAGCCCCCTAACACCTCCCCTCTCTGAGGCCTTCTGTGAAACGACATTGCCGTTTTCCCCAAAATCACTTAAGGGTCTGAGATGATCGTCACTTAAATCAACGCCATCAACGGGAAGAAAGCACAGACACTCGCTACATCACACATGAACCCGGATGACAGTGTGCTGAGTGTGAAAGGCCCGGCACAGAGGAACACACATGCACTTATCAGATCTGTGCAGCAGCTAAGTCCACGCAGACAGACAGACTGGTGGCTGTCATGGCTGTGCGTGGGGACTGCGTAGTCCGTGCAGGATGATATGGATGGTGGCAATGCTCATCAGCTAGTCTGAGGCCGTGGCCACACAGGATGCTGCGTGTATGGACTGCCACTTTACACTCCAAAACGCTAACTCTCTGCCATGTGAATTTTACTTTAATATAAAAATCAATACCATCTTATTCATTAAATTCTCGTGTAGCATCTCCTTTGTCCCTTTCTCAACAATTGGCACATGCCCCTGGAGGTGGGGGCATAATCCATCATATCAGACAAATCTGGCAGCTGACCCTTCCACAAAAGCCAGGGCTTTTCATTTGGAACTGGATAACACCGTGACCCCAGTTGGACGCAAACACCCGGAGACTGTCAGATACTGTGATCTCAGCCGCCCCAGGCTGATTTCTCCTCTGATCTCTGTACATTGATTCCGGCGGAGTTTCCACCTAGAATCTAGCCTGAATTCAGAGCCCAGTCCTGGCTTCCGGTCCACTCAACTCTGCCTCTGTGAAAGGGGAAACTTTCTCCTCACCCCACATATGCCTGCTCAGGAAGACAACGGCGCAGCTGCAGTGCAAACCCTGTGGCTCTCTTCACTTTCTCCTGATGCTGGTGGTGACATAACAATGTGCTGAAGCCTGGGGTCCACCTAAGACTGCTAAGCAGACATTTCCAGAGGAGTCTGGGGAGTTTGAAGAGCTCCCTCAGTTTCTAAGGCAGGACCAGGGGCCCTGAGGATACCACAGATGATCTGTTTCTGGAATTCAGCTCTCAGGTCCATTACCAGAGACAATCTGCTAGCTACAAACACAACCAGCTCCTTTCTCTCTGGGGTCCTGCGAGTACCCACACATTTGGGTAGGGCACGTGAGGGGTACACCTAGCCAGCACCTGCTGACCTTAGCACCTATATGACCCAGCACCTGTAGGACTTAGCACCTATATGACCCAGCACCTGCAGGACTTAGCACCTATATGACCCAGCACCTGCAAGGCCCAGCACCTGCAAGGCTAGGCACCTGTATGACCTTGTACCTTCTAGACTTACATTGGTGTGACCCAGCACCTACAAGATTCAGCTCTTGAAGGGACCAGCACCTTCAGAGCACACCGACCAGCATCTGCCTATGACTCAAACGAACAATAGTCCCACTGTGGCTAATTGCTTCCTTCCCAGCACTTTCCTGGGGCTACTCAGCCATCGTCCACATCTTTCAGCTCACTGCCAGGCTGGGTTGTTTCCTGGCACAGGCAGAGGAGCCTTGGGATGCACCACTCTCCCTGTGGAAGCTTACCTAGTGTCCAAGCAGGTTATGGACATGGTGGTCCTCATGGACACCAAATGGAGTCCAGGCCCCCTGACATTTGCTGTCATGTTGGAGGCCATTTTTCAGGCAGACACAGAGCAGATGTTGGGTTACAGGGCTGAGTGCTGGGGCGCCAGCCAGTGCTGGGAACTGAAGAAAGATTGAGCCCTGCCCATATACTGCACAGTGCCCACAGCCCACAAGACCAAGGAGGCTCTTTCAGTGGCCCCGAGCGACCCCACCCTCAAGCAAGAAGTCAAACACACAGCCATGCCCACACAGCCAAATCCTTACTGAAGTATCTGGCAGCGAAGGTTCTTCTTTTGCTGGAAGCTGTCGGCAGCATCGCTAAGCTGGCAATCTGCAGATTCTTCCCAAAGCTTCTTTCGAAGGCAGCAGCCACATCCTCAGGCAGACAAGCTAATTCCTGGTTTCAGTAGCAGGCGATCAGCATCTATAGTAAAGAAATATATTTAGAATGCCCTTTACAGGCATTTGCCTGGATTTCCAACATGAAGCCTGCTGTGAGGAATGAGTTTCTCTGCGCAGCATGTACCTTGGGGATCTGAGAGCAAACTTGGGGAAGTCAGAGTATCAGTTCCTCAAATCTGTAAAATGGGACCAGCAGTGACAACCGCCTCTGAGAGGGAACAGATGCCAGATTCGTCAGCGGAAGCGAGGACTTGGTGAGCCAGGAGCACTAGCTGTTAGATTTGGGTTTTCCAAAGAGCCAGCGTGGACCTAAGGGAACATGTGCAAATTTCTCTGAACATGTGGGGTGACTTCCGGTTTGCACGGTGGCATCTGGGGCTTGTGATCCAGGTGCAGGGGTGGAGCCCAGGAAAGCCATGTCACATCCTCATGCCACTTCTCCATTTATTTTTGGAAATCTGTCCTTACATCATCTATTACATCATTTACAGTCGTGGAAAACTGATATAAACAAACAAACAAACAAACAAACAAACAAACAAACTTAGCTGTAAGTAGCCAAGGGGCATGTCTGCAGTCGTCAACATCACGCAGCAGCCCTAGTGACCTAAGGCAAAGCTGGGCTCTAAGGTGGCAGGCACAATGTCACCTGTCTATCTGATGTATCTGCAGATGGAGGAGCACCTTCTGGGAGGAGAAGCCTAGAATGTTCTTCCCTTTCTCACCTTGTCTCTACTCTGCTAGCCTCTACAAGCTGAGCTTGTATCAGGCCTGAAGTTACAGTGTGAGCCCTGGTGGGGGAAGCAGAAATGTGGGGGAGGTAGGGATGTGGGGGAGGTAGAGCCGTGTGGGGGAGGTAGGGATGTGGGGGAAGTAGGGATATGGGAGAAGTAGAGCTGTGTGGGGGAGGTAGGGATGTGAGGAGGTAGGGATGGAGGGGAGGTAGGGTTATGGGGAGGTAGGGATGTGTGTGTGGTTGGGGTGTGGGCTGTCATCAGTTCGTCACCATGCCACAGGCAACGGAAGCTTGGGGCTCTGGACTAGTGGCCGGCATTCTGTGGGTTGTGCTGGGTCAAAGTGCTTCCGGCTCACACTTTAGCATTTGGGCACAGTTCCTGTCACTGAGTGGTCTCCAGGGAAGTGATGGGATAGCACCTGGAATGGAGAGGGCAGACTGTCTTTGGGATAGCCAAGAGAAGGAAAAAGTGGGTAAACATGACATCTACAAGAGCCTGGGCCCAAGATGCCGGCATGACCTTGGGCCCAGGAGCACAGATAGCCCAGAGTTCACAGCTGAGCTGGGAGCCTCCAGGGATAGGGCAGAGACAGAGCTGGAGCTAGGAGATGAAGACCTGGAGCTGGTACCGACCTCAGAGACCCTGCCGGGTCTGGAGTGACACCCTCCTTCTGTCCTAGAGGCACACAGGGCTTGAAAACACAGGTGGACTGGGATGTGGGACACTGGTGGTGGGGGCACCCCCACACCCATTGTAGCAAGACTTGGAATGGAAGTTCTGGGTCCATGTCCTGGGTCTGGTCCCTAGTACGACACAAAGCCAGGAGTGGTGTCTGTCTGTAATCCCAGCACTCAGGAGGTGGAGGCAGAGGA
>CABHPQ010165609.1:0-31520 GCA_902168405.1 Peromyscus aztecus | reverse complement strand
TTTTTACTTTCTTGACGGTGTCCTTTGACTCATTTTTGTTTAAAAAGTTAATCATTTATTGATTAAGTAGCCTTTGTACCTTGACCAGAAGCATCCTCAGGAATTCTGTTGACTCTTTGGTATGAGGTAGTGGCTTGTGCATGCTAATGTACCCACGGATGTATATCTGTGTTTTGCCTTGCTGTGAATTAAGAAGAAACTCAATTTCAGATACCTTTCTCCAAAATATATAGGAAAAGAGTTCTGAGGAAAGTTGATTAAATGCAATTCTTCCCTCTGCCGTTGTAAAGACTGTGTTATTTATTTCAAGACATCAAAAGAATGGTTTGTTGAGAGTAGTGCACTATTATACTGATTACTGACTGTTTTTTATGAACTAGCACTTCACATTTCCTTGTAGAAATAAGAAAGGTACTTACTTTGAAAGATACAAATGGGGCTAGAGACATGGCTCAGCAGTTATGAACACTGGCTGCTCTCGCAGAGGACCCACGTTCAATTCCCAGGACCCACATGGTAGCTCAGAACCACCTGTCACTCCAGTTCTAGGGGATCCATGACCCTCTCCGCCCTCCGTGGGACATTGCACACAAATGGTGCAAAGACATACATGCAGGCAAAACACCCATAAACATAATAAACCTAAAAGGAACAAAAGAAAGCTGTAAACATGTACTTCTCTTGTTGCTGGGATGGAGGAAGTGATAATGATAAGAGTTGTATATGGCTAGGATCATACTGAAGCAAGAAATGGAAATTGAGGCTGCATTTCACATTTGGGGAGATTAGTTTTAATGCTATTTTCTTAAGACATTTTTTTTTCTTAGTGAAGGAAAGAAATAAAATAATGAACAAAGAGAAGTAGATTTATGAAAGAAAAATGCTTTATATTAGCCTTGTTTGAGAATGTAATAATTTGTGATTTTTACATTGGCTATATATTGATAGCTGGTGATATTTTTAACTCTATTCATGCATTTTTGTCATTTTCTGAAGCTAATAGTAGCTGTTGAACAAGACGAAATTCCCAGACTTCAGGCTCTGTGTGAGAGAGGTCTGCAGAATGGAGTCCAAGGCTTGAGACTGATCCAGCAGGAGGAAATAAAGAAGAAGGAACCATATTGCAGGGTGAGTGATTGACCAGCCTGGTGCACATGGTAGTTTCCATAAACTATTCCGAATAATGCTGCTATGAATGAACATTCTAGAATATATGTTTTGGTAAAAAATGTTAATATTGCTATTGGGTATATATACATCAGAGAGAGATTGTTAGGTTGCAGTTTGTGTTTATGTTCAGCTTTGGCAGATATTGCCAAAATGTTTTCCAAAATACCTTGCCTTATTCTCCCAGTCACATAGAGTTCCAGTTGCTCTGTGTCCTCTGACATGTGGTCCTTGTTTTCACTGAAGCCACTTTTGTGGGTATGTCCTACAAGCTGAATCTATCTACTGAAAATGCAGTAGGCTAGAAATCTTCCAGATTCGGGGATGTTGAACATGCCTAATCCAAAACTTGAGACAAATCAAAATGTTCCCAAATTCGAATATTTTTGAGCATCATGTTGATATTTTTAAAGTTTTATATATTTTCAGCGTAGATATTCTCAAACTGTAGCATTACATTATGCTTTTAACTTGTATTTTCCCAATGAGCCAGTGTTACATACCTTCATATGTTTATTTCTGACTTGGAAACTTTTCCCCCAAAAGTTCCTATTTGAGTGGTTTGACCATATTTCTATTGGGTTTATTGCTTCTTTTATAATTATTAATTCTTACTAACTTTAGAAGTCCATTACATAGTCTGTATATATCTGTTGTGTATATAAATATATACTTGTTAGTACATCTAAATATGTATTACAGGCATCTCTGCCTCTCTGTAACTTGTCCTTTTATTTTAATTGTATCTTCAGATGAACAGAAGTTCTTAATGTAATCAATTTAGCAGTTTATGTATATGTTTTCCTTTTATGGTTAGTGCTTTTAATGTTCTGTTTGAGGAATCTTTTTCTATCCCATGGTCTGTAAAACATCTTATGTGTTATTTGTTATTGTTAAGAAAATCTCAATCATTCAATTTTACCAATGAAGACCCAGGAGCCAGATGCTGAGGTGAAAGCCTGCTAGCTCAGAGAGGCAGAGAAAGCACCCGGTTGACCTTCCTCCTCTACCTGTAGTACCCCCTAGTCCCTGAAGCCTCTCCTCTCTCCTACCATCACAAAGCTCCTCAAACTGAATGTCCCTCCCTTCTACTTCCTGTGTGTCTCTCTACCCATCCTCCTGACTCCCTTACTCTCTATGGTTTTTTCCTGTTAACTGGTTGCTTGCTCTGCCTCTTAATCTATAGTTGAGTTTATTTAATCCTGTTTACAGTATTCAAGCAGAAAGCTCTTGGATTAAAAGTGTGTGTTAGGGCTGAGCCATACCACAACTAGAAATAGGTTTTTTTAGTAAACAGTAAAATGTTGGGGTTCACGGTGTGATCAAATATCCTGCAACAGTTTTTCTAAAAACTACATTTTACCTTGCATTTGGAATTGAGTTTTGTATATAGCATAAGGCATAGGTCAAGGTATGTTCACCCCTCCCCCGTGAATATCCAATTGAGCATCATTTATAGAGACTATATTTCCCCTACTGCATGCAGCACCCTTTTTTGATAGCAAGTGTCTGGGTCATGAATGGACTGTGTTCTGTCCTGTTGACTTGTGCATTATGTATGTGCTAACTGTTATGCCCAGACCCCAGAGACCCCCAAAAGACCACCATGGAGACTGAATCCCATATGTAAAAGCAAAGAGCCTTTATTACCTCCAAGCTCCAGGCTTGGTTTCTCTGTCTGTCCTACGCAGTGGTGAGAGCAGAGAGCCCCAAGCTCAGGTGGGGTAGAGTCTTTATCACAGCAGAGGTTGGGGTGAGGGGGGTTCCAGGGTTCAGGACCCTGATTGGCTGACAGTTGTCTAGGGGTATCTGTAAAACAAAAACAGGTGTGTGCTAGACTCAGGGACATCTGGTCACCTTATCTAATGGTTGGAATGTTTGGGATGTCAGGTACTTCCCCTTAGATGTAGGCCCTCCCTGGGTGGGGTCAGCTTATGGCTTTTCCTGGGGCTGTGTGGTCAAGCTGTTCTGGGGCCCCTCTATGCTACCATGTCTTAGTTACAGTAGCCCAGCTGAAAAGTGGCTCCAGGAAGCCGAGCTGAGGCGGCTTGGACAGAGAAGCCGAGGAAAGCAGCAAGGGCACACAGAGCAGATGGACACTTTCAGTGTTTCTTTCCTGCTAGTTCAAATGGGGTGCTTTGTCACGCTGACTGCAGCTGCTCAGCATGGAGATTTGGCTGTTAGTTCTGCCTCTGGGTTCTTAAGATTAAATGAACAGTTTTGATGACATGAAAGTGACTCCATTTCAGTTTGGTCTGCCAGGACTTATGGTGGGGCCTGGTGCCGGAAAACTCAGTCTGGAAAAAACTCAGCCTTCTCTAACTTGTACTGAATAAGTGTTTTCTGAAAGCATACTAAATTTGTTGGTATTTCATATCTTTGTGTGGATTTAATATGTTTTGATTGTGAAGCCAATATGTTGGAATTTCACTGGCATGGATTGCCTTTGAAAATAAAACAATTTGTAAACTTCAAAAAGGAATACCAGTTTAACATAATAATATTTAAAAAATATTTATTATGTATGCAATGTTCTGTCTGCATATATTCCTACACCCCAGAAGAGGGAACCAGATTTCATTATAGATGGTTGTGAGCCACCATGTGGTTGCTGGGAATTGAACTTGGGACCTCTGGAAGAGCTGCCAGTGTTCTTAACCTCTGAGCCATCTCTCCAACCCTTAACATAATAATTTTATCTGCTAATGAAAAAACTCTTTAAAATTTAATGATTTCTTTGAAAAGACAAAAAAAAAAAAAAAGACCTTTTGACCTCTACAGGTTTGGCCATGCTGTAGAGATAATTCCATTTTAGAGCCTGGAGCCTGAGAATAGATTCTTCCTGCCGTGCCGAAGTTTGCCGTGCCGAAGTTTCGGGGATCTGGAAGGGCTTATCCCATTGTCCTCTGCTGTGTGTTCTCATGAAGAGCTGTAAAGACCAGAGACACCAGGAGCCACAGCCCAGTACTCTTTATCAGGCTTTACTGTCTCTTTACAGTTTCTCAATTTTTTTAAAAAAATTTTCAAATCTTGTGAAGATTGAGGATGAGTCTGGATATTTTCTTCAAACCTGACCATATGATCCTTCTAAATCCTTTGAATGAGTTGTATGTACTGATAATAAGAAGTGATAGATGGGCACTGAGCCAGGTGTGGTGGTAGCACACGCCTTTAATCCCAGCACTTGAGAGACAGAGGCAGGCGGATCTCTGTGAGTTTGAGGCCAGCCTGGTCTGCAGAGCAAGATCCAGGACAGCCATAGCTACATAGTAGCACTCTGTCTTGAAAAAAAAGAAAAAGAAAAAGAAAGAAGAAATCCGTTGGGATTTTCCCAAGCTCCTAACAAGTGCTTTGCTCCCAATAATGGACTCAAAACAGGTTTATTTTCTGTTTGAGCCAAGGCAAATATTCCTTATTTACTATGTGCCAATACCTTAGACACTGCAGATATGAACGATGAGGAATAAAGTGTGGCTGCCCTCCTGAAAGGAGTCATAGTGTGACCCGAGAGAGGTTTTAATATAGCACAGAGTGCTAACTCTAACAAATGGAGTCAGTTCTCTGACTTGCTGTTAGTGTAAGAGAGAAAGCAGCCTTCCCAAAGGTGAACGGATAGAAGACTTCTAACAGAGGTGGACCATGCTTCTCTCTGAAGCTGCCACACAGTGTGGTGCTTTATGTGATGTCATCTGTAGTCATAACTGTGACAATACGTAGTGGGAAATACAGTCTGGTTATTTCACGGAGGGACCTTGAGGAAGTTCCTCCCCTTTCTCCCATCCTCACCACCACAACCACAAATGTTTCCATGGTACACAGTCACTCCCGAGTCTCCCGGCTGCTACAAAGAGGTTCACTAGGTCAACTCTAAAGCACTTCTTGCTCCAGATCCCTTGAAGAAGGCTGAATAACCCCAGGGCGAGGTCTCGCAAAACTTGAAGCTGCCTCTGTGCGCTTTGAAGTGGGGAACAACTCTTGATGGTGCCCTCTGAGTCATCCCCGGTGACAGTCCTGACTCGTCTGACCCAGGTGCCCTTTCCCTCAGCATAAGAGGTCAAGCACTTGCTTTTCTCCCTTGTTTCCTCACTGGGTTTAGCTCCTGACTCTCCTTGACCCACCTTCCGGCCGCTTGACCTGCCATCGCATTATTTTTTAAGCTGTGACCTGCTAATCTAGACAGTGCGCGGCCAGTCTCCAGGTTGAGAGCACAACCAGCCTGTCCACCAGCCCCGGCTCAGTCGACCGTGCTATAGCCAGGCCTGGACCTGGGAACCGGACGGCTTGGCCACGATGGCTTGTTCCACACTTTCTGTGCACATTCGGTTAGGGACACCCACACTTCCTCAGAAGGAGCAGGTCCAAGACCAGAAAGAGAAAAACAGAAGGGAGACTCTCTAGAGTTCTGAAAGGTGAAAATGCAGCAATTTAAAAACATGTTTTATTCACTCAGGAAATATTTGAGGGGTTTGTGTGCAGGTACCAGGAGTGCAAAGGGAATAGGAGGATGTTTGGATTCTAAAGAACTGTTGATTCAGAACGAAGCACGTTTGCTGAACGTTTCTGTACCTCCCGCGTCACAGTTTTTATGCTAGGTAAGGGAGTTAGTTCTGTGGCTTAAACTCTTGAAACATTACCTTCCAAGGTTGCTGTGCCCAGCATCCTGTCTAGAGGCTAAGACTGAGTGTAGCTTTTGACTTGTGAATCTGTGAATTGTTGGACAGTAGGTCTAACATGAAGTCTCACATGTGTCAATCATATCAAGATAGCAGCGACTTCCTAACCCTAACAGGCTTTTTGTGTGCTAGAGTCAAGCCTGGTTAGGTAAATGGTGAGGTTTGCTACATGTTGCATGTTTTGGGAGCCCTTGGCCTGACCCCAGCATCTGGAAACATTGTTTGTGGAGGGTGGCAGAGTGAAAAGCTTTTAAGGCAGTACCAGTGAAATATTTAAAATGTTATTTCAGATATTATCTTTAAAATTACCAGCAATGCTGTGTCGACCAAACAAAACGTCATAAAAAACGACTGGTTGCACTCGGCTCTGGGCATTAGTTATCTAAGAACTAGTTACCTTCTAAGGGAAAATGATTGGGATAATTGATATATATATACAGTGTAAGGTTTAGCACCAAAACATACTCGGTATTTGTTGTGTGAAATCCTGTTCGTTTCCTTTTCTTCAGAATTAGAAAAGGCCAGTGGCATATCACCATTTATTCCTAAGCAAATAAATAAATAAATAAGTATGAATTTAGACTTAAATGCATGCCTTCAGTGACAGAGAGAAACACAACCATAACCAGGCTGTTCATTTCTCTTATTACCTGAATGAAGCTGAATTAGTCAGGGAATGTCCCCAGTCCCCGTTATGGTCTGGAAGACCTGCAGCAGATCCTTGCAGTGCCCTGCATGCCATGTGACCAGGGAGCTAGAACAGCTTTGAGTTTTCACTGGCTGTGAGTGACGTGTGCACCACTACAAAAGCTAGCATTTTGTTTATTTATTTATTCCTTTATTTTTGAGACAGGGTTTCTCTGTGTAACAGTCCTGGCTGTTCTGGAACTCACTTTGTAGACCAGGCTGGCCTCAAACGCACAGAGATCTGCGTGTCTCTGCCTCCTGAGTGCTGGGATTAAAGGCATGCGTCACCACCACCACCACCCAGCTTTATTTAGCTAGTATTATTTCTCCCTTCTAGTAAGCACATTACACACACACACATACACACACACACACACACACACACACACACACACACACACACACACGTTCATGACCAAATTTAGGCATTTAACAAGAGCAGATGTCTCTGTTACTGTTTTAAACACTGTCAGGTTTTTGTTAAGCAAGGATAATGTGTGTTACCCATCAAAATAAAGAAGCATAAAATTCCAAACAAAATTAAAGCTTTGCAACTGGGTGGTGGTGGAGGCTCACGCCTTTAATCCCAGCACTAAGGAGACAGAGGCAGGTGGAGCTATGTTTTTAAGACCAGCCTGGTCTACAAAAGGAGTTCCAGGACAGCCAAGGCTGTTACAAAGAGAAACTCTGTCTTGGGGGGAAAAAATCTTTGAACGAATTTTACTGATTCTTGGCTGTATTATTATTTGATGTTTCTATACTTTTGTCCTAGGGTCTAATGGCTATTGATTGTCCGTACACTGGCATTGTGGACTACCAACAGGTAGCTCTGTCATTTGCCCAGGATTTCCAAGATGCAGGTGGCTCTATCTTGAAAGATTTCGAGGTAAAAGATATTGAAATAGCTAAAGAAAACCCTTCCAGAAGTAAGGATGGTAAGTTATCCCCGTCTTCTCTGCAAAATATTTGTATTGATTAAAAAAGAAAAGGACTGTTTTTTGTCTGGGCGATGCCTGTAGGAAACTCCCAGGAGCCAGGCTAGAGTAGGGCACAGAGTCAGGCAAGTGCAGCAGGGGATGGGTGCGACTGGACAGAGCAGACCCACAATTCCTAGGTGTCTGTGTGCTGATAGAACTAGGCACTGAGTAGACATTTGACTGGCACTGAAGTCTGGCAGCCAAGGCTGTTATGTACAGTTTTTGGCCTCCAGACAGTTCCCCGAAGGTCAGAGTCGGCACCTCTCTGCAATGCTTACTGTACATACAGACTTCTTGAATCAGACTGTTGGGGTTATGGCTTAGCAGTAGTAAGTGGGTGGCTCTCTTCGGACACACCCAGATTTCCAACAGCAGACCAGTATCATCAAAAAACTCAGCCATTCTGAGTCTGACCCTCTGTTTCCCTCTTAGACTGCAGTTCCAGCCTGTTTTATTTTGCTTTGAGATGAGTAGTTTTCTTTTTTAGTAAAACAAGAGGCTTGTAAGCATTCTGTTTGCTGTAAGGAAATTTGAAGGAGAATCATGTTCTTCCTTAGCAGGGTTTGAAGGACATCTGGATTGTATGAATCACTTGCCCAGTGTCTTCCTACACTCTAACATGATGAACAAATTTATTAAATAAAATTGTTATAAGTGGGTAGCAGAATAAGTCAAATTCACAATATAGGCAGATTGTCGTCCTTTTTCCCTGTAATAAGCTTTATAGGCTGTTAATAGCTCATCAATAAGTGGGAACAAACTTGATAAATGGTCAGTTCATTATTGGAATTTTTGTGTTGTGAAAATCCTTGCTTCTCTGGACAACCAGTGCACGGAATCAGCCGCCAACACTGGAACACAAGGTTGTCTGTGTTTACTATCTCATGCTTTAGTTCTGTGGGTTACATTCAGTTCATTATGATGGTGCTGCTGTACATGCAGAGCATGGAATTGTTGTTCAGTGAAATAGGGGTCTGTGCTAGGGTAAGCTAGAGAATGTGTATTAGTCAGTGAATTAAAAGAAGCCATCCTAAAACATGCCAGAGTTTTATGTTTTGTCAAATATGAATTATTTTAGTCTTCTTACTTGGTAAAAAAAAAAAAAAAAAAAAAAAAAAAAGCTTCAGAATGAAAATTAGAGTACAATTAACACAGTCATTTAAATTTGTTACTGGTATAATATTTCCAATAATGACAGCTTTCTTTTGCTCAAACAAAAGTTTCACCAGTTCTTTTTGCCCCTGTCAGGGATGGACTATCCAATTGCTGTCAAGAATACTAAGGTAAGGATTCTTGAGCTGGTTTTCACTTTCATTTACTTGTAAAATTGTACGAAATGATTGCTACGTTTTTGTGTATGACTGTTTTATGTGTGTGTACATGTTCAAGTGTGTACAGATACATGTGTGTGCGAATGCACATGTGTGTGTATACAGGTGAGAGTCAGAGCACAACCTCAATTGTGGTTCCTTGGGAGCCAGTCACTGTATGGGTTTTTTTAAATGTTTTTATTAGCATATATTAATTGCATATAATAACAGGGCTTTATTATTGTGTTTTTATGCACGCATATGAAATACTTTGATCAGATGCACTGCTCTGTTACTCAGCTTTCTCTTCCCAGTTAGTCTCCCCTCTTTCCTGTCTTTTGAGAATTAAAAAAATATCTTACTATATGCATGTGAGTGTTTTGCCTACATGTGTGTCTGTGCAATATGTGTGTGTTCCTGGTGCCCTCTGAGGCCATAAGAGGGCATTGGATCCCTGGAACTGGAGTTACAGAACATTGGGAGTCACCATGTGGGGGCTGAGAACCGAACCCAGGTCCTCTGCAAGAGCAGCTAGTTCTCTTCGCCACCACCGCCCAAGCGGGTAGATACTTAATCACTCTGCCAATTGCTATACATTGACCTACTAACGACTGATTTAGGGACTTTGGGAGGAGAGCATAGGTTGTGCAGAGGGAGATGATTGCTTCCCTTCGTTCTCACATAGTCCAAAGCAAGAGCCACAGGCCATTCCCTGTCCCTCAGTGTCAGTGAGAAGAGCAGAGTCACTCCTAAGTGGGAGAGGATTTGTATAGAATTCAGCCTGAACACTTGTGGGAATACCTAGGTTAGAAGGAAGCTGTCGGGTCCCAGGCTTTCCATGCAATCCGAGAAGCCAGTTGCTGAAGTGGACACTGCAGTTCTGTAGCAGCCCTCACTGTGTCCAACAGATGAGGGACACATGCCTCTGTTAAAACTGTACTTAACCAGCAAATAAAGACAGTGGCAAAATTACGTTTTCATCTTATAAGATGTAATTGTTCCTTATGTTAGTGGAATATGCTAACTCTCCAAAACAGATTTAAAAAATCATTTAAAAAAACCATTGTCTTGCAGGGCAGTACTCAGGAGGCAGAGGCAGATGGATCTCTGTGTGTTCAAGACCAGCTTGGTCTATAAAGCAAGTTCCAGGGCAGCCAGGGCTATGTAGAGAAATTCTCTCAAAATCAACCAAACAAAAAAACAAAAAAACTGAAACCATTGTCTTTGGGAGAAGTTCAATATGAGTTATATTTCTACTTTTAGATCCTTAAGTAATGAGATATAAGGGTGATCATTATTAAACATCTTACATTAGATTGGTAGTCTCAACTGGAAATTATTTTTCCTAGGGGACAGTGACAGTGTCTGGAGACTTTTGGTTGTTGAAACTGGAGGAAAGGGTCATGGCTACTGTTAGAGGTCAGGGATGCTGATAAACATCCTTTAGGGAAACAGGCCCCCCGAAACAAAGAAGTATACTGCTTCAAATGGCAGCAGTGCTGAGGTTGAGAAACTCTGTGTTAGATAACAGAAGACTAGGAGAGGCTGCTGGGAAGAAGCCACAGACTGGGTGACTTAAACAACAGAATTATTTTCTCGTACTTTGGCACCTAGAAGGCCAATAGCAAGGTGCTGTCAGGGTTAATTTCTGGTGTGGTCTTTCTTCCTGGTTTCATGTGTTGTTACTGCTTTTGAATGCCCGAGGTTGAACCTAGGTAACTGGAAGTAGTGGCTGGGGCTTCTAAGCTGCCAGGTGAACACCCCTCTACTGAGCTGTATCCCCAGGTCTCCCTGGTTATAAGTGGCTCATCCTCCCATGTCTGATCTCAGGTATCTCTTCTTGAAAAGATACCAAGCCTTTTGGATCAGGCTTACATCTTTATGGCCTCATTTAACCTTCATTGCCTCTCTAATGCGGATAGAACTCGAACTTAGGAATTTTGGAGGAACAAAATTAGCCCATGAGAATGAGGATAAGGAAATAATCAGGAATATACAGACAAATGATCTATTTCCTAAGAGGTGTGAGAGGATAGCTCAGGGGTTTGTTTGGTTGGTTTGGGTCTCTCTTTGTAGTACTGGCTATCCTGGAGCTTGCTGTGTAGACCAGATCCTCCTGCCTCTGCCTTCCAAGCACCAGGATTGAAGGTGTGCACCACCATGCCTGGCCCCCAGGGTCTTGACTTGCAGTTCTCTGGTGATTTGTGGTGTCAAGCATCTTTCTCGTTAACTAGCGGTAATTGATATATGTTCAAAAAGGGTGTCTCTTCAGGTTCTTGCCGCAGTTTTAGGTCACTGCCTGGGGGACCAGCCTCCAGACAGCTCAGGGCTCAAAGGGAAGTTTGCTTTTTTGCCCTTGAGTTCTTGAGTTCCTTTTACGTATCAGGAACTGCCCCTTGTCTGGTGTATGGCTTGCAAGCACCTTTTCCTTTCCTGGGCAGAAGCTTTGAGTCTGGTGTGGTCCAGTTGTTATTTCTGCTTCTTTTACCTGTGCCTGTGGTGCTGTCTCCAGAAATCATTGCCAAGGCCATCATCAAGAGCATCTTCTCTGCTTTCTCACATTCTGCAGTTGTAGGCTTTACATTTAAATCTTAACTCCATTTCAGATGTCAATGTTTTAAAGAAATTTTCTGAGATAAAGGTCTTGCTCAGTAGCCCTGGCTGGTCTGGTGTTTGGGATGTAGTCCAGGCTGGCTTTGAACTCACTTCTGGTTCAGCCTCCCAAGTTCTGGAATTATAGGGATTTACCACAATAGCCAGCTTCAAATTCATTTTTGTGAGTTTTATAAAAGAAGGGTCCAGTTTTGCTGATAGTTACATTGATTTTCTTCTTTTAGAAAAAGAAAAGTTTATTTATTCTTATTTTTTAACATCTGTCTTCCCCCTTTTGATCTATCTATTTCTTTATACAAGCATATTCCTTTTCAAAAATAACATGTATAGCTGGTAAAGGCACACTCCTTTAATCCCAGCACTTAGGTAGCAGAGGCAGGTGGATCTCTGTGAGTTCAAGGCAACCTGGTTAGGTTCCAGGTTAGCCAGGGCTACATACTAAGACCGCCCTCACCACCACCCGCCAACAAAAGTATCTTAATTAGCATAATCAACTATATAATGGGATTCAGTGTGCTATTTCCATGCATGCATATAGCTTGTTAATTAAACCCAACCTTCCTTTATCTCAGCCTCTGTTGATTCTCCATTCAGGTGGCGGGTGTTTTTGTTTTGTTTTTGCACTAAGTTCTCACATAGACAAATACTGTGCCGCATTCTCTTTCTCAAATTTAGAAACTGACCCTGCTCTTTCATTTTGCACCAGGGAGAGGAAGTTCACTGTCGCTACGTTGTGACATGTGCAGGACTTTACTCAGACCGTATTTCGGAGCTGAGTGGCTGTAATCCTCATCCTCAAATCGTCCCATTCCGGGGAGATTACCTGCTCTTAAAGCCAGAAAAGGGCTACCTTGTAAAAGGAAATATTTACCCGGTAGGTGGTGATGCTTCTGTCTTCTTACTTATGGAACTGGCTGTGGGCATCAAGGAAGTGAAAATAAAAGCTTCCCCTTGCATTAGAAGAGAGGGTTTGGGGGCTGTGTAGGTGGTCATTTCACCTGTCTCTGCTGGTTGCATCCCTAACGCCATTTTCTGCTCTCGCGGGCGTTGCACGTCTCAGAAAACATGATACATCATGGAAATACAAAAGCCAAATTTCTAAAATGATCTTTTAATAAAAAACCCGGAGCCTGATAGTGGGGTGACAGCTGAAGGTCAAAGAAGCAGAGCAAGCCACAGCCACCACCTCTCACCTCACCAACTCCTCAGCCTGAAAGAGCTCCAGCCAAAAGGGCTTCAGCCGAAAGAGCTTCCTCAGCCAAAAAGGCTCAGTTCCTGTCTCCTCACGCCTTATCTACCTTTCTCTGCCCACCATATCACTTCCTTCTTAGTGCTGGGCTTAAAGGCGTATGTGACTCCCAAGCAAAGGCCTGAGATCTCAAGTGCTGGGATTAAAGGTGTGTGCCACCACTGCCTGGCTTTGTTTCTCTCTAAGACCGGATCAATCTCATGTAGTCCTGGGTGGCTTTGAACTCACAGAGATCCAGACAGATCTCTGCCTCCCAAGTGCTAGGATTAAAGGTGTGTGCCACCGCTGCCTAGCCTTATGTTTAATCTAGTGGCTTGTTCTGTTCTCTGACCTTCAGGCAAATTTTATTAGGGTACACAATATATCACCACAAAGTACTACAAGAAATCCAGGTCCTCCCTGCTCTGTAGTAGAAGAAATATCCAACTCACAGCTGTGTACTTCGTATAGGTACCCACTCTAGTTCCAGGGGTAAAAGTCAGGGGTGTTTAAATAAAAAGCTCACTCTTCTGCCTGTGTTTACCCTGATGATGAACAAGTCCCCACAAGTATGTTAGGTTGAACCGGATGAAATAATACGAATTAGAACAGTTCATCGTTTTCCCCCTTTACCCAGAAATACAGAGAAGTGGAACAACATATATTAACGTCAGTAGCATTTTAAACCAGAAAGCCTGGTACTAGAAAAGGCTGTCTGAATACGACTCACAGTGCATACAGATGTCGAGGGGACTGTCTTCTCTTACCGGTTAGACATCTGTATCTGCAGGAAAGTGGAGTGTCAGATGAGACCAACAGTTGGCTGCTCTGTCGGCTCCGCAGGTCCCGGATAGCCGCTTTCCTTTCTTAGGAGTTCACTTCACACCAAAGCTGGACGGCACTATTTGGCTGGGGCCCAATGCGGTGCTTGCCTTCAAGCGGGAAGGGTACAGACCCTTTGACTTCAGTGCCAGAGATGTTATGGAAATAATTCTCAAGAGGTAACAGTCACCGTAAGATGATTTTGTGTCCATATTTTTCTTAATGTGGGAAGTGTTTGGTATTCTAATGGAATAAGTCCTCGTATATGTGGTTGTTGGTTTTTTTTTAAATTCATCCAAATTAAAATCTTTCTGTAATAAGCCTAAATTTGATTATTTGATTTTGATGCTAAGGATCAAAACTAGAGCCTTGCATATACTAAACAGGTTGTTTTTCCCCCACTGGACTGTACACCTAGCGCCGAGTATAATGTTTAACTACCTCACAAAGATTGTGATGAACCAGGGTGATGATGTCTTAGCTAAAAGGAAAGTAAGGCCAAAGCCATTCATTCATACTTCTGGTAGTCCATATCTTCAATGTTGCTAAAAGATCTGAAACTAAGAGGACTTACTTTGAGAACATCATTTCAAGCTTTTTACCACTGTTTTGTAAGCTATTAGATAAATTACTGATGAGATGGTGTGTGTGTGTGTGTGTGTGTGTGTGTGTGTGTGTGTGTGTAAATCTAAGGGTGCTGTTGTATAGATTATGACACAGATTCTTTACTGTTCTAAGAAATAGCCTCATGAAGTATTCTGTTTGGTTTTTCCTGTGTGCATGCACGTGTGTGTGGAGGCCATAGTTTGACGTCAGGTGTCTTCCTTAATCACTATCCGCCTTATTTTTTGGAGACAGGGTCTCACACTCAACTAGAAGCTCACCTATTCAGCTAGATTAGGGGCCAGCCGGCCTCAGGGATTGTCCTCTCTTGACCTCCCCAGTGCAGGGACTAAAGGCGTGCGCTGCCATGTCTGCTTTTCACGTAGGTGTTGAGGATCCAAACTCAGGTCCTGCTGTTTGCATGGCAACTTTACCAAATGAGCCGTCTCCCAAACCCTCTGTTCGGTCTTTTTAGTAATGTTTCTCTTCAGGAGATTTTCTATCAAACCACTGGAAAGCATTCTAAATTGTATATGGGTTTTGTCCTCTGCAGATCCTGTAGCAGAAGGACTAGGTGGAACTTTTTGGTATGTGTAGAGTGTCTCACTTGAGGACCACTATTAGAGTATTGCACCTGACTAAACTAAGAAAGGCGTCTCCCTTGTTTAATGCCCTGTATTAAAGTGCCTTTGTAGTGTGTTGAAAGCCTTAATGTTGGCAAGCTTCATAGACGACCAGTTTGAAGCCACAGTCCTTATAAATTTTAAGTATGAATGAATTCCTCTCCTTATCTTGGCCAAAAGTTTCTTTATTGTATAATTTTTCTGACTTTTTATAGATTTATAGGATGCCACCAAAAAATCTAATAACTGTAAAGATATTTTATAGTAACAAAGGATTCCTCCGTCTCATAAAGTTTTCTTTCTTCACTCTTAGTGGTTTCATTAAACTGGTGCTTCAGCATTTCTCTTACGGAGCAAATGAAATGTATAAAGCCTGTTTCCTCAGTGAAACAGTGAAGCATCTTCAAAAGTTCATCCCTGAAATCACCACCAATGATGTGCTTCGGTAAGGAAACGTGGTGAGGACGGTAAACTTGGGAGGCAGGTCTGGCTGGTAATGGTTCTCTTTCAGGCAGCCCATCTTCTGAGTCTTTGCTCTCTTTCCCCAAAAGGTTTGAATCCCTTTTGCATTACTGTATCACAGCCCTTAGAGCTGGGTCCTTATAATGATCTACCCCTCTGTGTGTTGTTGTTATTGTTTTGAGACAGGGTCTCTCTATATAGCTCTGGCTGTCTTGGAACTCTTTGTAGACCAGGCTAGCCTCGAACTCACAGAGATCTGCCTCCTTTGCCTCCTGAGTTCTGGGATTAAAGGTGTGTGCCGACTTGATCGACTCTTAAAAATCTTTAGACATGTACTTCTTGGTGTTCTTCTCTACTTGAGAACAAGATTTAATTTTAATTGTGTGGGGGTGAGGGTGGGGTATGTGCACATGAGTGCAGGTGCCTGAGGAGGCCAGAGGATTGGAATCCATGGAACTGGAGTTGCAGGGGGTTGTGAGTTGCCCATAGGGGGTGCTGGGAATCAAATTCAGGTTAAGAACTCTTAGCCACGCAGTGATCTCTCCAGCCCCCTCTACTTCTGTTCATGTCCAGCTCTGTCTGTAGGACAGAAGTGGGGGTAGGGGAGTAGTGGGGCAGTGAATCAGTCTAAGTCCTTGCTACAGAGGTGTCGGGAAAAGTTTTGTTTTGTTTTGTTTTTCCTTAGAATTAAAGAGTTTCTGGACTTGATCCTGAATATCATCCAAGCCCATGTGTTTTTCCTCTTTGGTGATATTTTTAGTGTCCATGGCAGTTGTTAGGCCTAATCAACAGTGTCCTTTGAGGTAGTCATACTGTATTTTGATATAGCCCTCCATGACACTCCAGAGCACCAAATGTCTACTTTCTCTGAGCAGCTGCTGGAACTGGCCTGGTGTGACATGTCAGTGAGCTTGACTGTGCATCTGAAAAGAGTAACAGTCACGTCACCTGTTCCCCTTGGGGTGGGGGAGACCTTCCTGTTCTAAACCTGTCTCTAATGTATCGTTCTGAGACCATTCTCCTTGACTCTTTAGAAGAACTACTAAAAGCCCAGTTCATGATTTCTTTATTATCTCTTCTACTCACCTTCTGAAATGGAAGGGATAAAAATATCGAGGCTTAAAAAAAAATATCCAGACTTTATTTTCCTGTGCTCACTTGCAAACAAAGCCTTTTATGTTCTCAGTGGTTTGCAGTTGCAGACTTATAATGTCTTATATCTGAAAACACACTGGTTAAATCAGGTTTCTATTACTGCTGCCAATACTCTTTGGTTGGATGGGCATCTGGGATTCTGTATTGAAACTGTGGTGGTGAATTCACTTCCCATATTCAGTTACCACCCTTTTATAGAAGCCTGAGGCCAGCCCATTTGCAGGTGCATGTGGGGACAGTCAGCTCAATCACAGATGAGTTCCTCTGTAGAGACAGAGATGCTGAATATATTTAGTGATCCTGTGCATTCTTTCTCTTGATTGATTCTGATTCCTCTAGCCATTAAACTCATGAATTTACTAAACACAAGGAAGATGCATTTGATGTCATTTGCATGAGTTGAAAAACAAGAATAATATTATGTATTTTTTATGGAACACCATAAATAAAAAGCAATCATAGAACTAATAAGTACCTGATTCAGGAGAGTGGCTACCTCGAGGGAGGAAAGATTAGGATCTATGAATACCACATGGGCCTCTACCTTATCTCTGGTGACTTACTTCTGTATATGTGCCTGAAATATTAAATAATAAGATCATTAGTAGTTTTCACAGCTTGAAGTCTCAGTCTGCCTTGCCTTATTTGTCATGCAGCCCAGTGTATTCAAACCATAAATGTCCTGTTAGTAGTGTGTCAAAAGCATGTAGGCAGTGTTAGACAGTGAAAGCTGACAGAACATACATACGTGAGCACCTGAGTTGGATCCCCAGCACTGCAAAGAAACAACAAGCTAATGGAAGCCACACTTGGTAGATTGTGCAACTCTGAAATTGTGTCCTTAAATATCAGTAGCTACCGAAGGACATTCATCATGGTTCTTAGTGCTTAGCAAGGCATTGTGAGTAACAATTCACTGTTATACATTAGATGGAATGTGGCGTTATTATCTGATAGATATATACATAAGGTGTACAAACGTATTGTTAAGTGATTTGTCACCAAGGCTCTTACTATTAGCTCTAAGCTCCTTAAGATAGTTTCTGATAAATACGGTGCCTACTTGTTAATGCTACTGTAGTTTCTCAGCACTGTAAGGATGTAAAAAGATGAAGTCATATGTGCAATGATTCCCCTTTTCCCACATTTCATTTTGTTAGATGTATTATTATGGAATTCAAAAGTAAATTTCCAGAATGAAAATGCAGTGCAGGACACTTCTGTAACTTTGATACTGTAGACATTTTGCACTAGATAGTTCTTTACTGTGAGGCCCATTTAGCACGCCTGGCATTTGTAATGATCCGGAATGTCTCCATTTATTGCCAGTATCCTCTAGGGGCAGAATTTCCCTTGGTTGAGAACCACTAGTCTAGAGAATTAGGTAACTGCCACACTACGAAATTCAAAGAGAAGATACAAGAAACGTCTTTGAAATATATATAGCTGGTGCTGAGGGAAAGCAGGGGATATTTTCATATACACAAAACAGAAGAAATTGAAAACCCATTTGCCAAGAGGAGTTGGTACTGATGCCGCCCTAGAGCAGTAGGAAAGATTTTAATGAGTGAGAGGCTTGGGTTACAGATGTTCTTTCCCTTTTTTAAATTTAGTTCATTCTTTTACAATTTCATACATGCATAGAATGCATTCAGATTACCTTCTTCCTCAGCCTTTTTTCCTTTCTTCCATTCCTATCAGCCCTGTCCCAGATTCATGGTTTCTGTTGTTTTGTGACTAACTGAGCTTAATCAGATGTGACTGCGTGAAATTGTTTCGGAACTCTTCGTTGGAGCCTTGTGGGCTCACCAGTGGGCACAGAGCCAAAAGCAGTGACCCCTCCCAGAATTACAGTAACCACTAGTTCAGCAGAGAGGAGTCGGGCCCCCTTAGGTCCTCCTTCCATGCCTGACCATGGACAGGCCTATTCTTGTGCAGACCCAGTGCAGGCAGCCACAGTTGCAGTGAGCTGTGATGGCAATGGCTCTGCTGAGCTCAGGAGATGGCGTTCCGCAGTCCTTCTCCCTGTCTTACACCTTCCCTTCGAGTTGTGTTTTTAATTGATGTATGGTTCACATGCAGTGAAATAGGCACTGGTTAAGTGCTCTGTGAAATTTGAAAGTTGTGTATATCCATCGCACAAAACAAGATAATAGAGCATTGGGAACTTATATTTTAATTTCCCCCAGGTAGTAGAAAGGGGGCTTTTTGATCAATGTAAATAGAAAGTTAGAACCCAAGGAATGCCTTTTATTTTATTTATTTATTTATTTTTAATTTTTTGAGACAGGCCCTCTCTGACCTGGAACCCTATGTAGACCTTCGAATTCACAGAGATCTGCCTGCCGCTACCTCCCAAGTGCTGGGATTTAAGGCATGAGCCACCATGCCTCAAAACTGGGGGTCTTGTAGCATGAATCTTAAAGAGTCTTTATTAATAAAACAAACCCGGAGCCAAGTATTGGGGTGAACACTGGAAGATCAGAGAGACAGAACAAGCCACAGCTAACCTCACCTGGCCAACTTCTCAGCTGATCTTGTTTCCTCAGACTGGAAACCTTTGTGTCCTCATATCTTTCTGGTTTTGCCATCACTCCCTGGGATTAAAGGCTCACTTCTTGGGATTAAAGGCGTATGTCACCCTGCCTGGCTATTTCCAATGTGGCCTTGAACTCACAGATATCCAGAGGGATTTCTACCTTTGGAATGCTAGGATTAAAGGTGTGAGTGGCACCATTTTCTGGCCTTTGTATCTAGTGGCTTTTCTGTCTCTGACCCCAGATAAGTTTATTAGGGTGCACAATATTTTGGGGAACACAATACCACCACAGGTCTCTTAGTAAAAAAATCTCCCTTGGTACCAAAATGTATTAAGGAAATTTATCTGTCCGGCTTTGGGAATTAGGATGTGAGAGTGTGAGAATTTAAAAGTATAAGGACATGAACAGAGAAGTTAATTTATAAACGAGGACCCAGATATGTTTGATCCAGCTTGAATCTCAGTCAGCTTCCCCCTTCCCCACTCTCTCTCCCTGTCCCTCCGTCTGTAAATTAGAGAGTAAAAATTTGAAGCCAGTTTGACTGATACGGGCTGAATATTGTCAATACTAAGCATGTACTATTTTATTAATAAGCATAGTTTGCAAACACATTGACGTCAAATGGTGTGCCATCAGGGGTATGCCTTAAATCCATTGGAAAAAGGTGATGTTGGGTCAGGGTATAGATAAAACAAAAATGGTTATGTTTGTATAATTGTTGAAACATTTATCATACAAAATGGTAACGATAATTCATACAAAGACTCTTTATGCTTTTTTACATTAAAAAAAAAAGTTCCCCTCAGAACACCTGACAAAAACAAATGCAAACCTGTATATTGGGACTCGCCTAGACACACTCAGACCCACAGGATTCCCTCAGCTAGGGTCCCGCTGAGACTCATAACCAGGTGAGAGTCAGCAGATAAGTTACAGAATGAGGCCCTTAACAACTAGCGTAGACTGCTTCTGCTCCGTTTACAGAATGCTGTTATTATTTAGTCTTTCACAGGACAGTTATAGGATCTCATGTTCTAGGCATATAGGACTGCCATATGAGTAGAGTAGTAGAGCTCTTCCAGTACACACAAGGCACAGGATTCCATCCTAGCGCCTGCCAGAAGATAAGATGAGCCTAGATAAAAACCATATTCTCCCATCATCCAATCGGAAAATCACTGCTCCCTCACGTCTGGAAATTAGGTTAGAATTGTTTACCTTCTCCATAGCAGCACCTCTGAGTGACATGTGTTCATACGGTACTACAGATTTAGGTTGGCAGTAGATCCCATGATGAGCTAGCCTACACAGGACTAGCCCAAGATGTCAGTCACAGCTTTTCGTAGCTTTTTCCCCTGCCACAGTATATCTGCCATGTGATAATAATGCAGGGCAGGATGTCTCAGATGGAAGAATATACATAATGATAGATTCAGCTGCTATTGTTGCTGCATATTTTACTATCTAGGATGTATCTTGCCATTGTATTTAGCTACAAATAGCAAACACTATATTAAATATAATTCAGTTCATAGTTATTAATTCACTAAATCATCCTTTTAGTTCTTAAAAAAATTGTTAAAAGCTAAAAGAATTATAGGAATATAGTGTGTAGCCTTATTAAATGAAGGCATATGATCTGCAACACATGAACCTAGGCATGGAGATGAGCTAGGTGTTGTACAAGACATTGTCTACCCTCAGGGCACTTTTGGTTTATCTTACCTAAGGTTTCAAATTATAATACTTCCCTCAAGCCGAAAGGGAAGCCTGACAAGAACCCTATGGGGAGAGCCATGGGGCTTCCTAAGGTGCTGAAAACGGAACAGAAAGAGTTTGGTAGTGTAGACATCTCATGCTGGTTTGAGCTACAGGAAGAACTTACGAAAAGCATAGCGTTTTATTTTTAGTTTGAATTATAGATTTTGAACACTTAGGCAAAAGGTATTGAGGGATAATTTGTCTTGGTGTGAGAAATAACTGTAGATACATTCTTTGCTGTGGTTAATCAGTATTAACTCCAGCATACTTAGTGGAAAAGAGGAACATACAATTTGAAGCGCGTACGGAGGAAAGTAACTTTACACCAGGGGCTGTCTTCTGGAAGACACAGGACAGGGTGACAGGAACCCAGGGGCACTTTAACCAGCAACATCACTCTTTGCTGAGGAAATCAAGGAGGGCTGCTGGTGAGGCAGATGAGCTGTGAGGAGTACAGAGAAGGGACCCACGCTGGCGTGCATCTCTGTCCTCTGAAATGGTCATTTTGGTGCCATCCTTTTTGTGCGCCGACTGCCGTATCAGATGCTCACCTGGAAATCCTTCCAACCCCAAAACTTCATTCTCTAGAGCTGATCATTTACCTTTATCACACAGTTTCTCATCCTTGTAATTCTTACTCAGCTCTGTGAACAGTGTCCCTGAATGCTTCAGGCAAGCTACTTGATCTCTTTGTTTCTCTGAGGTTACGCACATACTCCAGCAGCCTCTCAGAGCAGTTGTAAGGGTGAATGAGATGATCTCTGGCACATGGTAAGCTCTTGGTCCATAGTGACTGATTTTGGCCATATCCT
The DNA here is from genome assembly GCA_902168405.1 of Peromyscus aztecus. Lineage (NCBI taxonomy): Eukaryota > Metazoa > Chordata > Mammalia > Rodentia > Cricetidae > Peromyscus > Peromyscus aztecus. The sequence continues at coordinate 10,087 of CABHPQ010165609.1, read as the reverse complement.
TGTGCAGGCAGGCTGAGTTCTAGGACAGTGTTATCATGTTGTTCTTTGTATCCTCAGGTTGTTATCTGAGCTGAGAATCATGTACATGATTGCCTGACTTCTTGTGTCTTGATAGTGCACAGATAGATTTTTTTTTCTCACTTTGCTTTGAAAGTGAACACTTTCAAAGGAGATGATTTTGGATTCTAAAGGCATTTAATTCAAACTTCATCTGTAAATTTTGACTATTTTACAGAACAGCAGAAATCTAGATCTAAAAAATCTTCCTCTGTTGCAAAACAGAGTCTTGGCTGGGGATAAACTGGACGTGGTAGTGCATGTCGATAGTCCAGCACTCAGGTTAGAGAGACTAGGATCAGCAAATTCAAGGTCGAGAGTACTCTTGCTCTCTGTGGCTGACCATGACCATCCCTAGTCAGTCCCCAAAATGTCTGTGGTCTTCAGTGGGTACTGGAAGATGCTGAGCAGTGAGAATTTCAAGGAATCCCTGTCTGGGCTCCATGTCAGTGTGGCCTTCTAGAAAACTGCCAGTTTACCAAAGCCAGACAAAGATCATACAGGAAGGCAACCAAACACTGAGCAGCTTTCAGAACTACACCATGGACTTCCAGGTTGGGAAGGAGTTTGAGGAGGATCTGGCAGGCATAGATGACTTCAGGTGCATGACCAAGGTGAGCTGGGATGGGGACGAGCTCCAGCGTGTGCAGAAGCGTGAGGAAGAGGGATGTGGCTGGACCCAGTGGATCATGGAGATGAGAGGGCACGGGTATGGTCTGCAAGCAAGTGTTCAAGATCGTGCACTGAGCAGCCCGAGCAGCCTGAGCAGATAAACCTTGGTCTTGAGGAAAAGGTGTCCCTGGCCTGTGCTCAGGATCCCTCCTCTGCCCAGCATGGGACAGGAACAATTCAGTTACCCCAGGCATCTTCACCTCGTCTTAAAATGAAGCTACCCTAGTACAAGTAAAATTTTTAAAAGTGAATCTAGAAAGGTTCAAGGTCATTGTTGGCTACATATGGAATTCAAGAGCAGCCTGGGCTATATGAGACCCTATCAAACAAAACAAGAACAAATTAATTACAAAATAACATAAAGCCAGGTGTAGTGACTCACGCCTTTAATCCTAGCACTCGGAGACAGAGGCTCGCTGATCTCTGCATTTGAGGCCAACCTGGACTACATAGTGAGCTCCAGGACATCCAGGACTACAAAGTGAGACCCTGCCTCAAACAAAACAAAACAAACAAAAAGCAGAACTTGATAAGTTGACTTGCTACAGTATTAACATGCTGCTGAATTAATTCATTTTTATGCTTGCCATTTCTTTTTAATTAATTGGAGGTTTTCCTTACATTGGAGGTTAAACTATTAAGAAATTTTTAAAAATCCAAATTAGGATGTATTATTTTCTTTATAAATTATAATAATATTTTATGAAAACAAAATACAAAAGAACAATAGACTAGATGGAGTATTTATGTAGCTGGAACCAGCTCCCACTTCCACTGATATATAAAAGGTCTTGGCTGCCGTCACTGATTTCTATGATTGCCATTGACTGATTTCTAGAATAAATTTATTTTATGACTTTAAATTAAAAAATGTCTGTTCTAATTGAATGTGAATTTGCCTGCTGCTTTAGAAAAGAACAGATATTTATAAGTAATATTTACTTGGATGTTTACTTGATAGTCTTTTTAAAAATTACTTATTTATTTGTATTTTATGTGCATTGATGTTTTGCCTGCATGTATGTCTGTGTGAGGGTGTTGGATCCCCTGGAACAGGAGTTACAGACAGTCGTGAGCTGCCATGACCCGGTCCTCTGGAAGAGCAGACAGTGCTCTTAACCACTGAGCCATCTCTCCAGCCCCTACTTGGTAGTATTTATTACACTGTTACTTAACAGTCATTCTGCAGCTAAGGACATGCATTGGCCAGAGTATCTCCCACAGCCTTTTGCTGAACAGAAGGCAAGTGGATTTCCATATAACTGCATTTAGAATAAAGATCTTACTGCCTTAAGAATATTCTGAAAACTCGTAGACTGGCCTGTCTCTCTGGCTCCGATGATTAACACTTTGTTTTTGCTTCTGCAGAGGTCCAGCTGGAGTCCGAGCCCAGGCCATGGACAGAGATGGAAATCTGATAGACGATTTTGTGTTTGATGGAGGAGCTGGGGATATTGGAGATCGTGTTCTTCATGTGAGAAATGCACCTTCCCCTGCCGCCACTTCTTCCCTGGCGATTTCCAGAATGATAGCAGATGAAGTGCAGCAGAGATTTAAGTTATGAACAATGAAGGGAGCTGCGTCAAGTTCCCAACACGAGCAACGAGGATGTACCAGTTGTATTTTTAAATTATAATTTAAGAAATTTATTGTAAAACCATACTTTTTAGGCTAAAATAACCACTGACTTATTAATAGGAGATAACAGATATAATTTTTAAAAAATTCTTATGAGCACAGAAGTGAAGTGCTCTATGCCTGTTCTGAAACCTCGAGTTTGTTAGAGATTTACCCAGCCCACTGTGATTTAGGAAGGGCTCCTGTAGAACGTTTGGGAAGTCGGCATAAAAATGGACTGTTCCCTAAATCAGTGTTCGGCTTTATAATTTTTTTTTTCTTTCCTGGAAAAAAATGTCACAATATATTGTAGGGTGTGACATTCTTTTAATCTGAAGAGTCAGGAAAGCTTACATTATTTAGTGATGTTTTTATCTGGAAACTGAAAATGCTTGATTTAAAAAAAAATACATGAAATTTCACATTTCTAAGTAGCACAAAACAAACTCAGTCTTTAGTGTCAGTCTCTTTGTAAGTGTTTTTAACGTGTGGCATCGTCACTCCATCTGAACAGCAGTGTACCGTGTGCTTGCTGCCTACACGACAGTTTCCTGTGGCCGAGAAATGAAAGTCCCCACGAGGACTATGCTTTTTCTAAGAGCAGCTTAAATCCTGACACTGGGTGTAGCACTGTGTAATTTTAACCAATTATTTATTTCACGCCTCTGTCCTTTGGTCACACTAAGGTTCCCAAGATGTTGGCCAGGATCACTGATGATTCATACCTACCTGGGTTTTCAGAATTCCTATAAACTTTGTGAGGCCATTTCTCCATTTTTGGTTAATATCTAACTTGGAGGCATTCACTTTTGTAAACCGCGAAAGTGCCTTACATTCTTTATATGTACTTCATGAACATGTTGAGTTGGTGCCAAGTGCCATACTGAATAATGTGTGTGTGTGTGTGTGTGTGTGTGTGTGTGTACTATATTGTATACTGTATATGTGTGTGTACCATATTGTATACTGTATGTGTGTGTGTGTGTGTTTGCCATATTGTATACTGTATGTGTGTATGTACCATATTGTATACTGTATATATGTGTGTGTGTTTTAGCTGGTGAAATGTGTCTTACCATTCAGAAAGTTGGAAAACAGAAATGTAAGTGAAAAACTGGCAACTTCGCCTTGGAAACAGAGCCAGCACTTAAGTGAGACACTTCATCCCTTCTCTCACATGTGTTCTCTCAGGGTTAAACTTCCATTTTCCTCACCATCACTGTGATGGATACCTGAGAAGGATGTGCATGTTGATAGGAAGACCTTCTCTTGTTTTTTAGTTTTACTTCCCCTCAGCCCTTGGTGATTACATTTATTAAGCTATCTCATCCATTAATTTGAAAGGATACATATTATGATCTACAGTTAAAGAGGCAGCGCATCCCAGGTAAATAGATGAGGCAGTTTTTCGACACTTGGGATGGGCACATTGAAACATCCAGAAATCATTTACAGAGGAAACAAACCCTAATGGTTCTCCATAACAATAGATTCCTATAAGAAATACACTGCACAGAGTACTCTAAAACTTGTAAGTGATACATTACATTAAGATTATTTTACTTTGTGAATAAAATGAGAATATTTTCCTTTTAGATGTGGTGAAAGAAGTGTGCATTGGTTCTGTTTCATCAGCTGTGAGATCTTATGTTCACGCACTAAGCTGTGAAAGACGAAATTTACAAAAATATGTCAGGATTGAAGCAATCCCTACTCCATTTGGGTCTGTATTGTATGCTCCAAAATAATAGAGAAAAAGTTGTTGAAATATATGTTATTCAATTTGTGAAATATTTGCTATTTATGTCAATAGGATTTTTTTGTTAAATACTGATATATAAGAATTTTGTGTCTTTCTGAGAAAAGAAAAATGTATATTAGTATTAAAATATTTTAATGATCCTTGGTGTTATGATCATGTTTTACTTCCATTAAAACATTTACTGAGGAGCTCGAGTGATGGCTTAGTGATTAAGAACACTGACTGCTCTTCCAGAGGACCCAAGTTCAATATCCAGCACTCACATGGCAGCTCACAACTGTCTGTAACTCATGCATGTGGTCCACAGACATATGCAGACAATACACTGTTGTTGGTTGGTCTTTGGTCTTTTTTGGGGGGAGGGGCCGCCATCCAGCTCCCAAATAAATCGCATGGAAGCTTAGTCTTAATTATAAATGTCCAGCCTTAGCTTGGCTTGTTTCGAGCCAGCTCTCCTTAACTTTAAATTATCCTGTCTATCTTTGATCTCAGGGCTTTTATCTTTCTCTATTCCTGTATACTTTTTCTTTCCTTCTTACTCCCTGTCTGGCTGTGTAGCTAGGTGGCTGGCTCCTGGAGTCCTCCTCCTTCTCTGGCTATTTCTTATTCCTCCCAGATTTCTCCTATATAGTCTTGATGCCTGCCAGTGCCACTATTCTTTCTCCTGCCTTGATATTGGCCATTCAGTTCTTTATTAGACCATCGGGTGTTTTAGACAGCACAGTAACACAGCTTCACAGAATTGAATGCAACATAAACAAAAGTAACACACCTTAAAATAACATTCTCCACCAATACATCAATGCACATAATAAAAACAAATAAATAAATTTAAAAGATACTTTTAAAAAAGTTGCCAAGCAGTGGTGGTGCACACCTTTAATCCCAGCACTCAGGAGGCAAAGGCAGGCGGATTTCTGTGAATTCAAGGTCAGCCTCATCTACAGAGCAAGGTCCAGGATAGCCAGGGCTTCACAAAGAAATACTGTCTCAAAAACCAAACCAAAAAAAAAAAAAAAAAAAAAAACCAAAGTTTACTGAAATGGATACCTTTGTTGCATGACACTTCCGAGATTGTAACATTCTATCCTACAGGGAAGTTCCTTATGCAAGAAGGTAAACAACTCCAAAAGGCTTAAGGAAGTCCCCGAAACTGACCAGATTTGCTCCGCCCCACTCTGCCACTTAGGCAGTAAAAGCAGAGTCCATCTCAGATGGAAGAAAGCTGAGCTGCCAAGAAGAGAGGCAAGCCCAGACGAGCTGCCTGAAGAGTTGACTGAGTTACTTGAGAGGGATACCCTTCAATCTGTCAGCTGCCGTCAGGCTGTGTAGTGTGCTCCAGGTTCCCAGCTTTTGTGAGCTGCCACCCATGCTGGGGTAGGCCTCTGTGGTTCAGCTGTCTTTGAATCACTTCTGATCTTGTAAGCAACTCCTCACTCATATTCCTGTAAGTGACCCCAAATAAAACTCATTGGTTTGCCAAGTTGGACTTGGTAGTATCTGAACTTTGATCTGTGGTGGGTTCTCTATCTGGAGTGAGTAGACCTGTGTGTTGCATCTCCGCAGGAGAAGTTTTGTCACACAACAGCCCTCTGTTAGGTAAACTATCATAACTGTAGATAAGTCTTTAAAAACCCTCCTGAAGCTGAGTCTAATAGTGCATACCTGTGATAGTGCTCAGGAGGCTGAGGGAAGAGGATCACAAGTTCAAGGCTCGCTTGGGCTGTGTAGTGAGATTCTTGCCTCAAAACAATAACAAAATTGCTTCTGTACTTGTGAATAATATAAAATTGAGGTATAGAAGTTTATATTTGGGGCTGACAAAGTGAAGCATCTTATATATTTAGCTTTAGAGTGCTTAGTCTGTGGGGAACTCATGTACATTTTTAGTGTTGCGTGTTATGTAACAACTCTTTTATCCACACATTTATGTGTGGATCAAAGTCCTTCCCGTGATCCTCTTGCCTTTGCATTGTTGGAGTGGTGCCATCACTGTTGGCAGAATCCCACTTTTCCTGAGGCCATTTGGAGATCTGCCTGCTAGCCTATGGTATAACCTCAACTCTTACAACTTTCTTCAAAAGATGCCAGCCCCTGGCATATGGAAGTCTGTTGGGCCTTCACTGGAAGCTCTCCAACCCTAATGGCTGCAACAGTGAGCTCTTCCTGCACGTGTGAACCAGGTGGTGTGGGGTGTGTGCTGTTTGAGGGCTGGCTTTGGCCTGGGGCCTTTCTCTGGTCAGATGTTTTCTCATAGTTCAGAGTATATTTATTATCTAAATGTAAGCATTTTGGAGGAGCAATTGTGAAGTCAGTTACTGGATTTTTAAATTTTTATTACTGTGTTTGTATGTGAGTGGTCATGCCATGTAATGAATATGGAGGTCGTAGGACCTCTGTGGAATCAGGCTGTTCCCTGCATTTTTACACAGTGTCTCGGGGTTGAACTCAGGCTTGGCAGGCTCCTTTACCCAGGGAGCCATCTCACTAGACCCACTTAGTTTTCCTAATATATAAGGTGAAAGGGAAGGAAAAAGATGCCTAGGAATGTTTTCAAATGGTTTGTAGCCCCTGAAAAGTTAGAATGGAAACAAAGACCCAGATGCCTGAAAGGAAAAACAGTCCTGATACCAACAGACTCTACTTCCTGCCTTCCAATCTTGCAAAGAGTCTTGTTCTCTTTGCTGAGTGTTACCGTCTGCTATAAGCAGGCTCTCACGTTCAAAGTTATCCTATATTAAGATTCTTTTTGTTTTGTGGATAAAATGAGGATTTTTGCCTTTTAGAGGTGATGAGAGGTATGTAATGGTATGCCTGAATTGCTCAGGGAGAGTCCCTTTAATTCAGCAGAAGATCTGAAGGGCAGTGCTAAGAGATGTCTACCTTTAATCCCAGCAGAGGCAGAAGTTGGTGGAACTGTACAGTGAGATCTTGTCTCAAAACAACAAAATAGATCTCTGGGTAGAAACCCTTGAATTTCAGGCACGTTTTACATGTCTTTGATTATCTTTAAGATGACCTCTTTTAACGTTGGTGCTCTGGAGCAGTGATGGAGTAAGTAAAAGGGCTGTAATAGTTTTGTTTTTTTTTTCCCCATGACCTCTTGATTTAATTTTGCTTAAATTTGTCCACTGAGAATATAAAAGGTATCTTTTGATAACTATATTTACTATACCTAGTAATTAAAAATCATTCAAATTACTAATATTTGAGGGGCAAACAAATGTTTTTATTTTCCCTTTACTGGGTTCCTTATTTGGGAATCAGGGACCATGTACATATATGATTGTTGCCAGGTCTCTGGTTCGGATCTATCCGGAGTGGATGAATTCATTGTTGTCCATAGCTTAACTTAATAACTGACAGGACTTGGAAAGATTTTATTGTATTAATAGAAACAACAAGAGCTTAAATGATATCTTTCCTTCCTACCTTTATGATAGGAGTTGGTGTCTGGGGACAGCAACATATAAAACATGATTTCTCATCTTGTAGTAGTAGCAATATTTAGATGATGTCATGACCTCAGTGTCATCCCCAGAGCAGCTGGAACATTCTATCTGTGTAAGAGCAGTCTGTATGTAGCACGCTGACACATAAGAGATTGCTTTTCTTTTCTTTTTAGGGGCTTGGGAGTAGAAAGCATACAATCGATCAATCTCTTAGAATTTCATTGAAAATCATAGGTGCCCCCTTAAATGATTATCCAATCACGCACGTACGTGTAAAAATAATTAAAGAACAAAAGGCCATGAATTTGAAAGAGAATGAGGCATCTGGGAGGAATTGGAAGGAGGGAACATTGAAATCATTATATTTTAATTAACTAAAAGGTACATTATAGTTGCTGTTGGGAAGATGTTTTTGACATCAGCCTCTTGCAGGGGGGTGTGATTGACAAGCCTGAGCATCCAGTGAGGGTCACAGGGCAAGGCTGCTTTCTGTCTGCGCCATCTCCGACTTCTTTCAGTCAGGTGGCTGTAAGTGGACTAAAGCTGTGGCAGGGAACCTGAAAGTGAACAACAACAACATTTAGTATTTCCTGTGGTGTCGCTTTGGCTTGCTACAGACTGACAGCACTTGGAACTTGAAGTGAATTGAGGGAGTATGAAATAGTAAATGGGAGAAATGTCAAATAAATCCTTGAAATTTTTTTTCTGTGGGAGAATATTAGTAGTAAAAATATTAAACTATCTTTTAAAATGAAAAATGTTCTTGGGACATTCAAGTTATTTTCCAAAATCCCATTTTTTTTTTTGGAAAATTTTAAAAGCACAGACAAAATCATTAATATGTAATTAGTACCTTTAAGTTCAAATTTGTTTGAGATTTTTGTTCCATATATAGATACCCCTTTTTATAGTATATATTTTAATATTTTCCGTTTTGATACTTGAAGCAAAAGTTTATGTTCTGGCTGAGGATTGTTCATTAAAAAAATGACTTAATTGGGGCTGGAGGAAAGGCTGACAACTTGAGTTTGATCCCTCGACCTCATGGGCTGGAAGGAAAGAACTGACTCTTAGGAGTTACCCTCTGTACACACACACAGGCCAAGTGCAGGCTTTCTCACACAGACTAACTAAAGGAATGCCTAAAAGATGAGTTAATGTTTTGATTAAATGACACACTCCTGAGGATGAAAATGCAAATGCTACCGAAGTTCTAAGTGAAAATTCTCCCTCTGTTCCAGCCACCTGGTTTTCATCCTTCTGGTAACAAAGAATCCTGTGTTGCTTGTAGGCATTATATTTACATACATAATATACCACCTACTTAAAAAAAGTACAAGTTATATCAGTCTGCATATTACTGTGTTTTTACTTTGAAGTGTATCTTGGAGAGTGTTTTAGAGAAGCCTGGTTTTTTTGTTATTTGTTTATTTGTTTGTTTTAAAAACCTTATGTTGGGAGGCTGGAGCAAACTACTCAGCCGTTGAGGTTAAGAGTGCTTACTGTGCCCAGCAGTAGTGGTGCACACTTTTAATCCCAGCACTCAGGAGGCAGAGACAGGCAGATCTCTGTGAGTTCCAGGCCAGCCTGGTCTACAGAGCAAGTTCTGGGACAGCCAGAGCCGTTACACAAAGAAACCCTGTCTTGAAAAAACAAATGGAAAAAGAATGCTTACTGCCCTTGCAGAGGACTCTGGTTTGGTTCCCAGCACCCACATGGTGGCTCACAACCATCCTTAACTCCATTTCCAGGGAATTCAAAGTCCTCTTGAGACCTCTGTGGGCAGCAGGCTAGCACATACATACATATTTGAAGGCAAAACACTCATACACACAATAAAAATAAATCTTTAAAATAAATAACCTTATTATATTGACTTGCTATCATTTATTAAAACAATACCATATTCCTAGTGTTATGCAAAATGGTGTGTGTGTGTGTGTGTGTGTGTGTGTGTAACTATAATAACACTGCAATGGATAACCTTACATACAAGCCAGTATGTCTCTGGAACATATTTCTGGAATTTGCTAGGTCAAATAGTTATGTACCTTTGAAACTTTGATAGATATCATGTAGTTTGTGTCCTTGATGGAATTTGAAACAGTGAGTTCCTGTTTCTTCATATCTTCACCATCATTATAATTAAGTTTTCTGATCTAACAGGTGAAAAATGGTGACAGTATAAGTTTATAATTCTCCTAATAGGAATGAAATTTAGTATTTATGTTTAAGAGATACACATTTCCTTTTTCTATGAGATAGCTTCTTCAATGTTTCAGGGTTTTGTTTTTTGTTTTTTTTTTCGTCATTTTTCCCCCTTGAGGCTTAATCCTACAAATTCATAGGATCACATCTATAGATTAGGGAAATTAACTTAAAAAATGAATTGCTGCCAGGTGGCAGTGGCGCTTGCCTTTAATCCCAGCACTCGGGAGGCAGAGCCAGGCGGATCTCTGTGAGTTCGAGGCCAGCCTGGTCTACAGAGAAAGCTCCAGGACAGGCACCAAAACTACACAGAGAAACC